>OOFC01032826.1:44448-67998 GCA_900323345.1 Pseudochromis fuscus | reverse complement strand
TGCTGTATTGTTATCAGTGCCCGAGTCAATCCCCGACTAACGTCTGCTTCCTGTTAATGTGGTATTTTAATCTGAAAGGGCTTCGATGAAAAGAAAACTCCTTCCTGCAGAGTGTGCATAATACTTTGTTGGTTGACTGTTCGGTCTTGGTTTTTTGTTTTCAAATTTCCCATCGAGAGGCGTTGTGCTGCAAAGCTAAAAACGTGCTGACTCCTGTCTTCCCTCTTTATTATTCGGTTCCGCTGCCGGTCACTTCCTGCCGATTTGCGCATGCGCGACGGTAACTCTACCTGGACAAACTGCTTGAAACGCATTGCCAGCATAGACTTTATATAAAGTAAGTAACGACACACTTCCTAGGAATGTAGTGGAGTCCAAAGTACAATATTTGCCTTTGAAATGTAGCGGAGTGAAAGTCATAAGTTTCCAAAAAAACAAATACTCAAGTAAAGTACAAATACTCAAAAAATGTAAGTACAGTACGCAAGTAAATGTACTCCGTTACTGTCCACCACTGGTATTCACATTTGTATCTTATTTAAAATCTCTTTCCCACATTTAATTTAAAGGATGCAAGAAGAAACTTGTTATTATTTTTTTTTTTTCTGTTCCTCGGTGTGTGGGGAAAAAATTGGTGACATTCCCATTGTGTATTGTGGTACACAGACGTTCAGATACTGTGGCAGTGGCAGAATAAAAGTGTGAGATCTTTGAGCTACAGTGTGTTCCTGTCAAAAAAAACCAAAAAACAAGCACTACAGCGTGTCTTGATTTAGTTCTGAAACATGCTCTTATCTCCTTTTTTCTCTTCATATGTATATTTAATGGCTGCCAGGAATATCTTGTCCCCTTGGGTGACTTTGAAACATTTCATAAAGTACGTGGCCTACGTTAAATCAGATTTTATTACCAGACTCTACATCCTCATAAATATAGTTATGATATTCAGAGAAACACTTGCTTTGATTCCCTTTCATTTCAAATTTAGCGGTAAATGAATCCTTTAGTGGAGATGAAATTATCATTTGAATGTGTACCAGAAAAAGATATCAAAGCCCACCACTGTGGAGCTGCATGAAAAGAGAAAAAATTGTGTCATTTAATATCAGGATTTTTGCTGATGAATGCTTAAAAGTCCAGGAATATGAAATAACAATGGACGAAATAACAATAACAAGAAAGTGTTGCTGCTTATTTGGCTGCACAAAGAAAAAAATGAATGCTCCGTTAATAAAATATTTAGTGGTGGTCTGTCTTACGACCACAAAACTCTTCTTTAGAAATGTAGCAACATGCTCGAGCTGCTGCCATAAACATCAAGAGTTGGTGGTAATAAATTTATACTTTGGGATTTGTCTTTATCGCTGCACGCTCATCTTCAGATTTCCCATTCCTTCTGATGATGCTGACTGACTAAACTACCAAGTGCCGCTCATTGTACTTTCTTCTTTTTCTGGGAAGTTTGAGCTGCACGAGTGAGTCTATAGCAAAGGCACAGAGGACAGGGCCCTGGGACTGAGACAGACGACGAGAGGCAGCACCTCTTAGGAAATAATTATCTCTCTCATCCCCCCGCAGCCTCCTGTGGGAGATCGAGCCGTGATGGCTGCCAGTTTGCTGCACGGCTGTCTCTGAACCCAAGGCTTTGTTTTTCCCTCCGTGAGCAGAGTTGTTGACAAAGCTTCTGAGTGTTTACAGCAACATGTTCTCCAACACGCTCAGAATTACATGCAAAATATGTCTGGCGGTTTATCATATCCATCGTATGGGATATTCTCTGGTGACAGCTTAAGCACAATGAGCAATAATCTGATCACAGAGTCTCAGAAAACGTCTTAAGATATGACACAATCCTTTTCTTAGTGAAATTCTGCTGAGGAAGAGAGATCTAAATATGTTTTATAAGTTTTATAAAGGGGAGTTTCAAAATCCAAAAGTCAGGACTTTATTGGTTTTCGTCCATCAGATTGTTCATCCCGAGCTCATTAAAGCTGAGGACTAAAGAGTCCTCACCACGGCATAATATTCACCAAGGTGTATCTGTCCACACATAAACTCAGATCTCTACCAAATTGTATCACCTTGTAGACTTTATCTTCACACATCCATAAGTAGATTTTCAGTAAAAAATATCAAGATGCAACAAAGTTATGCATTTTTAAAATATTCTCCAAGAGACAGGATTTAAATTATGTTTATTTAGTCTTTTTTAAATATCTAAAATAAAATAAAAGTAATGTAACAAGGTGTTATTTTACTACCTCCACCATGAAGGTTGTGCTTTCACATGCATTGGTTTGTTTTGTTGTTTCTTGGCAACTTTCAGGAAAAATCTATGAACAGATCTCAATGACTTTTTGTGAGATCGCAAGGAACTAACCAACCAACAAACCATCTAACTAACTCAATGCACACATCAATCAACTAATCAATGAACCCTGAAAGTCCTGAAAACTCCGCTTTTCTAATAGTTGAATGTTTTAACAACATAGTGCTGCAATATCACCACAAGAGGGCAGCAGTGTTCAGTCTGCAGCATCAGTATGGCTCAGAGGATTGTGCTCTCTGAGTGGTTTATAATATATCACAGAATTTGGATGTTTAACTATATCTTGCATCTTTTTGTAGTGTTTGCAAACCTTTCAGAGCATGAGTGCAGATCACAGTAACATCATATGAATGCAATGAATGAAATGCTGGGTCCCACTTTGCTCCCAAAACATTGAGGTGCCAGCTGGAACAGTGTTTGCTGCTCAGGACAGAAATATTGAATCAACATCAACATCATATTGTTTTCTAATAGATTACACTCCTTACACCGACACATGGAGTGAAGTGGACAATGTACTGTTGATTTACGATGTGCTTTATCTCCCTGTGATATCAGCTTTATTATCACTACTTTATTATTACCAATAATGTGACTTGTTTATCACCAAATCAAAAGTGTTGAATATCTTAGTGCTCACTCACCTCCAGCTGCTGCAAACGAAGCCGCCACAATCAGTGCTCAGCTGATGGACAGCTTCACCTGCTCCAGTTAAATCAAATAAAATGGCTAACGACCTAAGATGGGGATTACCTTGTTAAAAAAAATGAAGGCAACTCATTTGTTCTGGATTTAACAGAGGAACAGGGGAGACTTGAGGAAGAAGAGGTGACTATGTTCTGGTGCTTCATCTTGAATTTGACAGGACACCCTCCTTTCTCTGGCGCCTGGAAGAGAGATGACGTCTGTGGTGACTTCACTCTGCGGTGCTTTGTGGGCTTTTTAGAGACTGATTGCGTAGTTTGAGATGATGGCTTATTGCACAACAACCAAAAAAGCTGGGGATGAGGAGACAGGGGCGATGAAGGAGAAAACCAACAGATATTTAGGACAGTTACAGTGTGATATGGTAGATTTCAGGCAGGCCTCTGGTATCTGGTATTTTATTTTCCTCTTCTTCTTTTGACTCAATATTAAAGAATATTGCACCTATAAGAGGAAAGCACCAATAGCCTTAAATCAAAACTGCCATAAATAAGTTTGATGCTTAAAAATGTGCTTTCAAAAAACAGCATTTGAAACCTTTGCAGATGAAGTGGCAATGGCGTTTGTGAACCTTGATCAACGAGACTGATCGTTGATGCATCATTCAGGAAAACTTACGTGTGACATGCTTGAAAATTAGTTTTTAAAAACCTCAAGGATCTTTTCTTTGATTGCCTGTTGTTTCCATGGGAACACAGACAATAACTGGAAATCCTTGGAGACTTGACTGGCGCTGTTGAGTACCTCTCCGCCGCAACCTCACAAAAGATGCTTTATCTTGACATTTGACTCACATCTGTTGAGTTAATTAAATTGAAAGAAAGCAAATTGTATGGTGTGACACGGTAATTCAATAGTTTTTGTTGTAACACTTTTGTAAGACCTGATTTCTTAAGGGCAACACACGCATGAATGCATTTTTTCCCGTATTAATATATTGATTTTACCTTTTACTTTTAGCATTAAGCTATTTTAAGACTAGGAAGGTTTAATGCTGATGTGTGGTGCACAGCTTTTAATCATAATGCTTCTCATTGGTGAGAAAGCCCTGCATAGTCAGACTTTAGAAAGTTCAGCTCGCCATCCTAAAAGTAAGATAACTCATGACGGGAGTG
The DNA here is from genome assembly GCA_900323345.1 of Pseudochromis fuscus. NCBI lineage: Eukaryota > Metazoa > Chordata > Actinopteri > Pseudochromidae > Pseudochromis > Pseudochromis fuscus. The sequence goes on along the minus strand of OOFC01032826.1, from coordinate 63,849 downwards.
ACAAAATCTAACCCACAGTAACAGACTTGGACTTGGATTGTAGATGCATCACATAAATACCTGATGTGACAGTTGTCTGCAGTTTACAGAGCAAAGTACTAAATCACTGCTAAACAAGGGAAGTAGAGGGAAAAGAGAAGAAGATGGTGCAGTAATATAAACAATGCATGTTTTAAAAAAAATCATTTAAGAAGTTGGACACTGACTGTATAAGGCCTTACAGACAAACGTAGTGAGTTTGGCTCACTCTATTTAAAACACTTGTCTGAAATTCCACATTTCAAACCATCTGATCATGGCCATCCACCACATTTTCATCACAACTGAATGAACTTCATTTGCCTTTAATTAGTATGCTGCACTAAAGAGTATGCATGTGTGTTTAAATTAATTAAAGATGACATCAGTTAATGCCAAGACAATTCCTGGCTTTGCATTTCACTCATACAGGCCATAATCCCTGTTTGATCTCAGTCTAATTATCTCAGATTGTAAACATTATCATCTGCATATGTGCAGATTTTCAACAAAATCCATTAACATTAGACATGAATATTTTTATAACAGTTTAAATAATTCACTGTTTTTTAGTTTGTACATACCACATTCTTCTTCTTCTTCTTCTTGCTCACCAGCTCACTGACAGTGGTGGTGTTGTGCTGCCCCCTGCTGGTTCTTGGCCGCCATTGTTTTCATTAAAACATTTGGCCGTTAGAAGTAAGCAGGATGTTGGGGAGTTTTTATTTATTTATTTTAAACAGGGTGTCATTCTCTGATCGTTGAGCATTGACCAAGATCTGTTGAGCAGTTTTTTCTGTAATGTTGCAAACAAATTAACACCGGCGGAAACATGAGATCCTTGGCAAAGATAACAATCGCTCTCTTTTTTACTTGTCTTTTAATGACACCAAATTTATTATTTTTTTTGCATAATATACTGAAACATTCCTACTCAGTACATTATCAGCTCCCCTCCACCCTCTCACAACCAATCAGTCCTCATTGACGAAAAACGCATCACTACCATTGCACCAGCACTGGAACATCCCCACAGTCACCAAAATAAAAGCTCAGGTATCCTGTGAAATACAGACAGATTTACCTGGAGCTGGCAGGGTTACTGAGCATCATGTGAACTCATCTGGCTTGAACCTAAAATAGAAATAGATTAACTCTGGTGTGAGTGTTGAAGTGAAGGACAGAGAGCATGACAAGGTAATGTGTAAGTGATGCTGCTGGAGTCACACTCTGGCTTCATTAGCTTCATTAGTTGCTGTAACTCACCCTCATCTTCCTCAAACACAACCCTACTCATCCACTACCAGACTCATTAGGGAGCCCCCTCCCACCCATGGGAAAAAGCAGGTTAGCCGGTTCGATGCGTGACACAGGAAGAGTTCAGCTTTCAGTGGAAACGAGCAAAATTCAGGGACAAATTATTCAAGGACAGAACTGTGTGTCCTTGGCAGTACAAAGTAGAGTGTAGGACACATCAGTGTGTTGTTCAGGTGAAAAACCTTGAAGGTAAACATCTCATAAAGGGTAAGCAAACTAGTATGCATTCAATATGAAAGTGCTTCTTTCATTCAGATCGGGGAACATTTTGAAATTCAGCTCAAAACAGCATAAAATGAGTAAAAATAGAAATACTTTGATCATCCTTAAGACGCATATCATGCCAAAGATTACTCAAAAGGCAAATAAAAAAACCTGAATGTTGTTTATCTGAGTGCAGCGTGCAAAGTTGGGTTCAAAACAGCTGCAAAGAAATGCACTTTCATCTCTATTACGGTATCATCAGACTTGTGTTTCACTACCTTAAAAAGAAATCAAAGGTCCCACATGCATGGAGAGCACAGATCAAAAAGAACTGGTGGAGACAGATTTTGGTGCTGAAACTTTATTAAAAACCAGAGTGAGGTACAGATGTGACAGGTGTTGTAGTTCAGTCATTGGTCCACAGTGGAGGGACAGTGATGGAGAGGACAAGTCTTCCCAGGTGAACCGAACACTTTCAGGGTTTATCTGCGCGGTCGTCTGCAGCTTCAGCTTTTGAAACGTCTGCAGGATCATCGGCGGATGTAAACGTAAAATAGCTCGTGTGCTGAAATTTGAGCACTTCATTGCCCCAGCTGGTCCATCCGGGCTGAAGACTACGGGCGAACAGCTCCAAGCACTTAGCGTCTTCTCCAACGAATGGCTTCAACACCTCTGTGAAAGTGAGGAAGTGAGGAAGAGGAGTGGTCATGATTGGTTTGACACGCTGTAGAGCCTGGTTTACTGTTGACTACACGTCAACATTGTATTCTGCCTGGAGGGCTGTGCTGCACTGACATACTGTACATACATGACAGTCAGCGGCTCAAAGCACCATTTAATAATTTCACCTGTCAAGTAGAATGTGCTTTATCACTACAGTACCAAGCTATCAACACAAACACAACTAGAAAGCACCCAGAGAGCACCACAGACTGTATAAAGCAACTGACAGCGCAATTGGGTCAAAATGAGGCCAATGAAGTGCAAAAACATGCAGTACCCCTGATGTCCACTAGATGCAGGCTCCAAAAAAACTCTGTCTCCAAATGATGTCAAATTAAAAATCGTGATTTCAATCATAAAATACTAAATACAAATTGTCCCACATGTCAATCTGATGTCATTAGCTAAAATTCTTAGTAGTGATCTGTTGGTTTCAAAAAGAGGCATATTTAGGACCATGGTCTGTATGATTGACAGGTCTTCAATAAAACTAGACCTGAAATTGAGTTTCATACACACTGGCAAGTGTCCTCATGTTCAAGGGTTGGACCCGCCTCCTCACTCCTCCCTTTATATACAAATATGGTCACTTCTGGCTCCAAGCAACCAGATGGTGACATTCAAATGCCAAACTCCTGGCTTAAAAAAACAAGTCCACAAACCAATGGGTGGCGTCATCAGTGGCTTCGTCCATACAGTGTATGGAAAGCACAAACCTCCACCAAGGCATAATCCAGCTGTATTGATGTTTAGACTGAACACTGCTGCCCTCTTGTGGTGGGATATCAATATTCGCCCCAATTTCAAGATATTTTTTTTCAGACAGGATCTTGTCCACTAATCTTAAACAAAATTGACTCGTCATTGAGATCTAGTTGTAGGTTTTCCTGTAATGTTGCCAACAGATGGACACAGAGAAACCAGGCAGGTGGAAGTAAGAAAGTTAGCTGTGGTCTCTCACATTTAGCTGCTATAAACACTGGATGAGTGGCACTACAGTTTGTGGTCTTGAGTAGTAACATACTAACAGTTATCTGGTCACATCCTCCTGATCGATGTCTGAGATCACAGTGAGAAACATGTCCGCATTCATCCATTGTTTGGGCTTTAAAAAAAGTGAGAGGAGAGATGGGAAGATATTTATTTACCTAACAGACAACAGGACCATATCTTTTTAAACCACACACTAATTAAGGCCAGTAGCTATACTTTTCCTTCTTCTACTCTTGTTTTTTCATATGCAAAACAAAACCCACCAGATACTGGGTTGTCTCTCAGATATATAGTGTTTTTGGGGACATGTACAATCGTCAACATTTAAGATTTTAATTGGATATTTGTAATGTTTTTCTCTCTATTTTCTTTCACTTTACTGTGATTCATTATAAATTTATTAGTCAGTCTGTGAGTAAGAAAAAGAAACATATTTAAAGTTAGGCTGCTAGGTTGCTGCACTGCATCTTTGTGTTAGCTGAGCTCTGTGCTTGTTACCCTATTACAGGCAGAGGACGGCACTGGCAGCTGCCCAGCTCCTTCACAGCACAGATTTTTTTTTTTCCTGTGTGCAGGCTGGCAGTGACCTTGGCTCTATAAGTGATGATATTCCAGGAGAGGAACACCTGACAGATACGTTTCACTTCCTCTGCCCCTGTGCTACTCTGTCTGCTCCTGTGCATGCTCAAACTACCCTGACACTCGCCTCAGCCAACACTCAGGGAGTTAATGAGCTCAAAAGCCTGATCCCTAAACTGATCCAACCTGCACAATGTGCCGTCCTGCCTCCCATTTTTTTTTTTTTTTTTCTCCTCTTCTCTCTGTGCACGTCAGAGAGACAGAGTCAAAGTGTGGAAAGGCCAAACATGCAGCTCTCCGACTAATTCAACCCCAACCGGTGACTCAGCTTCCAAAGTTGAATGGAAAAGAAAAGGTCTAATTATCTTTTTACCTTTGAAATGGGACAGTGTATCAAACTTCTGCCAAGAAAGCCCAGAGGCAAAGGAAGGTGTTACTTAACTACTCTCTTGACAAGCAACACATTCAGTCTTAGATATTCTGCCTCACAGGCTCCTCATAATTCTTTCCAGGATTAACAAAGCAGGAGCAAACTAATTATGCTTCCTCAGTTCACTTTCATTGATCTCTATTGTGCGTTTCCTAGGTGCACTGCTCATCTAAATTGTGCACTTCCAATATTATTTTTTTTTGCATAAAATATCTGCAACAAAACCACGGTATTAATTGCTTTTACCATTACTTACTAATTACTTTTTTAATTATAATCCAGTCATATCTTTCAAAATAAATGTTTTCACTCAGTATAATCAATTTAAGTCCCAAAGGATTTGGTTTTGGACCCATATTAATATTAATTTACATATTTCTCAACAGTCATATTATCACGCAAGATATGATAAGTTTGCACTATGTCTTCTTTTATGTTGATCATCTCTGTTTATTCATAATCTCACATCAAACCAAGCTCTATTACATTAAATAATCACAGTGGGTTAGTGGGCGTGATCGCTCCTAAATATTCCTCTATTTGAAGCCTAATATCTACTTCATTATGATTTTAGTTTTTAGTGACCTCACTGGGTCACTGATAAGAAGAGTTGACCTTAGCTAATGACATCAGAAAAAAGTTTCTTTACTGAGTATTTTATGATTGAAAAAGACTATTTTAAATTCGAAGTCGTTTGGAGACAGTTTTCTGGAGCCAGCATCTAGTGGCTGTCAGGAGTATTGCACTTTTTTTGCACTTTGACCTAATTTTTAAGTCCTGGTTCCTTCATTCATTTCTGTACAGTCTATGGTTAGCATTGGTGCTAACTCACAAAAAAGCTGCACCTCTGCATCAAGCTGTGATGCAGTGCTGCAGGACAGTCCCTCATGAAGTGGTGTTTTGCACATGATGTGCAAAAAGGATGGATTTTCACCCTGGGTATAGTTACTTTCCACAGCCAAACCTTTATTGTGTTGGTTTACTCACTCGTGCTCATTATTTGTCTTATAACACATCACACTCAGTACAAACAGCACTGACAAAGTTAGTGAGGTGAGCTGAAAGGAGGGTGCTTAGCAGCTGAGGAGATGTTATTTCCCTCTAACAGAAATAAAGATGAGCAAACTATTACATTTAAAAAATAGCCATGCTTGTGCTTGGTAACACATTTCTGTTTCAGCTGCAGAAATTGATCATCTGTTGTTGAGAGGCCCCTACGGTCTCCAAGTGGCAAAACCTACTTAGGAACTCCACTTATTTCTGGAAAAAAGATAGAAGCGCATTGTTCAAATTTTAGCATCCCTACACAGCATCTATTACATGTACATGTAGTGTAGCTCAATATTGAGAATCAAAATGCTCTACAGCAACCTCAGGAGGCAGTGTTGCTACTCACACCCAGCTTGATGAAAGGGAATTGAACCATGGGGCATTTTACAGTGTCACAGTCCTGCAGAGCTAAAAACAAAAGGCAGCCATGCAGAGAGTTGCACAGATCACAGTCCCAGATCCACTCCTCAGTCAAAACTAATGTAACCCACACAAGTGGCAGTGTGCCTCTTCCTGAGAAGAATATTAGGAACAGCCACTTAACCACTGATTGTAATTGGGAAGGGACTTTCAGTTTTAAAATTGCAGGAGGCCCTAATTAATAAAAAACACACGCCTTGTGTCTCTGACAAGCACAAACACAGTTTTTTTTTTTCTGCAGCTTGACCATCTGGCAAGGATGTTTTGTATCTGTAATGGTGTCCCTTATCTCTCCATGGCAACCAAGAATCTCATTGACAGGAGCCCCATCTGAGATGGGAACAGAAGAGGGTCAGAGTTTCTCAGCAGTGTGTTCTCGAGGGCTGAGGCTTCACACCGAGCAGACCTGACCCGCTCAATGCAAGAAAAAAAGAGAGTGCAGCAGAATTTGAGGGATGATAGCTTGTAATTAGAGATCGAAACCTCAGGTTGGATGATGCCAAAAGTCTTGGGACACATTTCTAGTAGTTGCATAATATATTTCTGCATTAAAGGAGAAGTTGAAAAATCTTTTGCAGGAGAGAACAAAAGGAGAAAAATCATCCTTTAAGTCTCTAGGTGTTAAATCATCATCTTAAATAGTTAAATAAATACACTTTTCTGCTTTTGGTTGACATGTCTGCAAGAGTTGGGTCAAATCCTTCTAATATTTCATGACATACTGCAGTTTACTCTGACAGATCTGAGACACACCCAGTATCAACAGAGCTTTCTCACCTTTTGCAGAATAACATGAAGAGTAACTGGAGTTGTAACAGAGGCTGTAATAGAGGCTGCTCATTCTGGATATTTTTTTTAGAAGTACACCTTTATATAAAATACTATGAAAAAGCACCACGAGTAAAGACATTATTAGTGCAGCTGAGTCTTTGCACGTTGTGTAGTCAAGGTCGCCGAAATAAGAGTCCAGCTGTGCGCATTACAAACATGATACAAAAAAAATCCTGCATAGTAGAAATAAAGTAACTGGAATAAACAAACCAGCTCTGATTAAACCTGCCGAGAGGCTTTGCTATGAACAAAGAAAACTGAACACAATCTGTACTCTAATCTACTTAATCTCTATTGTATCCCAGCTCCACAATAGCATCATTATGATTTAAATAAATGTATTTTAACAATATCCAGCCACTTTGACGCGGTGGAGGATTTTCTGTGCTGCTGAAAGGGCACCGGCAAACACTGGCCATGTTTTGCTCTCCATACTGCACAATAAATCGTGTTCCCCAGAGAGGGAGTGAAATGACGTCAAGCCTCTCTTATTCATAGTCCCTGCATATTCATTGTCAAGGTCTTACATTGATTCTAAGTAGCAGAGTCCGTGTTGCAGTCAAGGCTTAAACCACAGTCAGTGCAAACAGGACTGACATCTGAGAAGTAAAAGTCTCCACTCTGACAAGTCCAGCCTGTCATGAGTGGAGGATTCAACTATAGTTATGAATAAAACCTTGTGTGTTTTTTTCAGTAGTTTTCTTTCATCTAATACTGCTATCTGCAGAAAGTCAGGTTTCATCAAGTTATATATTAAAAAGTCTGATATCTCCACTTGAAATACTGTAATAGATCCATAATTGATTAGTTTTGTGTGATTTCTTTTCATGCTAAAACAGTGTGGTCATAATTTTGCATGCAGTTGTCATCCTGAATAAATCCAGATGGTGCATTTTAAATTTCATTCATGCAAACCTTAAAGAAGTGACAGACTTAGAGCCATCTCACTTTAAGGCGTGTGATAAGGAGGCTGTCAGAGGGTTTACAGCTTATCACTACACTTGCAGATGAGATAGCAATCAGTGATGTTGCAGCATTGCCCTCTGGTGGCACAGTAAGACACTGTACTGAGATGCTTACCTGACAGCGAGGGCTTCTGGGAGTGCAGGGCTGACGGGATGCTCACAATCAAACGCTGATCCTCCACAGGAACCTCTGACATCTCTGAAGGACTGGAAGTGGTTAAATGTGTATAAATATAATTTGGATATAGTTAAATAAACTGGAGATAGTATAAACGGGACACAGAGAAGCGTCAAATGTTTCACACCTGGGAGAAGTATCAGCAGAAGAGCGATATCGACCCAGCACTAGAGTTTCATAGGGCTTCTTGTGCGGTGAATCTAGTGGAAACACAAACTGCCCCGACGTGGTGACCTGAGGAGATGGAGAAATAGCTTTTAAATCATCACAAGAAGTGGGCTTCCCATGCCTGAGAGGTTTGTTAGGTTAAAGATCTCTACCTTCACCCAGTACCATTCAGCCACAACTTCTACTCCCCAGTGAGGATACAGCTCATCCCGGACAAATCGCTGGTGGCTCGGCCGGTTTGTCACCCAGGTGACCACTAAACAGTTGGGAGATGCCAGTAGGGGCACAGGGAGGCGTTTCAGCTGCGACGAGGGCAAAGAACTGTATCTTCATGGGGGAAAATAACATAATCATCGTCATTAGTTACTGTATCCTGACATTTTTAGTCATGCAAGTTACAGCTTTGTTTGGCACCACCATGAGGATGATGTTTGTAGTTCACAGAAAAAAACATCATTCAGATATTCAAGGTACCAGATTTATAATTTAACACACCACCAGTGGGATATTGTTATTTAATAAATTAGAGAAATGTCTGAACATCTTTGAAATGGTTTGACCTGATCTTCTTTTTTTTGCTCTACATTAATGGGTCATATGTTTGCCTGATGTAGAGTGAAAATTATACGATTACATTTGGTCAACACATTGATTCTCCCCTAAGTATGAACTTTAGTAATCTCTTTTTTTATTTTTTCATTTTTTATTCAGTACAACTGGTGTTTGAACTTAATTAGCACATTAACATGCTAACATACATATAATAACATCAATCCATCCTTCAAATACAACACATCCAGACTAGAATATCAGTCCCTGTGTCAACAGATGGTGGCTTTGTCCTGATGAGGCAAAATGATTGGAGGCAAGTGGTTACATTTTTAAATTAATTTCTCATCCTAAATTGTACTTTCATTTGTTTTCTCCCGAATCCTTTCTGGTCTGTTTTATTTGTTGTTGTAAAATGTAAATTGCATCCCTTTAGATCAATAATTTTTTATCTTTAGCCATTTATATTTTCTCTGCTTCACACCTTCTATAATGCTTGAATGACACATTACCTGCGACTCCTTTTCACAGATTTGTTTTCCCATGGCGGATCCATAACTATAAGGTCAAACCTCTTTCCATCTGGGTGAGAGATGAACATTATTTAGCAAGCAATGTCAGAAAGCTGAGAATATACATAGCTACGTTTAAAGTATTTACAGCTCTAAATTCAAGAAGGTGTGGCTATGTTTCTTCTTTTATCTTTTATGTTGCCACAGGCACACAGTGACTACCATTAAAAGTCATTTGTTGTAGCTCTACTCCAGATCTTTCCAGTTTATATGAAATTTTGGCTCAGATGTATTTTTCTCAGTGTTGTACTCACAGTGAACTAGCGGTTGTATTCTTGTGAAATCAGAAAGCAGGAAAGCTGTGTGAGGTGGTATCACATACTCTTCTCCCATCAGTGTAACCACTGTTGTTGAGGCCGCCCTGTTCTCCGTCACCCGGGAGAACAAATCAACATGTGATGTAGAACCGTCCTCAGCGACAAGGGACTGAGCGCACTCCTCCTGCTCCTCATTGTCCACCAGAGGAAGCTGTTTAGCCATTTCACAAAGAGCTGCGAGGCTGCACTCCTGAGAAGGAAGAGGCTCTGTCACTGTGTCCGTGTCTCCGTTCAGATGTCCAAGGGACTGGGCAGAATCCACCAAGGACTTGGTTCCCTCCAGAATAACAGACCTGATCTGCATGGTAGCACATTACAGAAATCATTTAGCCTGGATGGTGCATTAAACTGAAACTACAACCAGATTTGACTTGATACTTACACTACACTACATTTCAGAGGCACTTGTTGTACTTTTGATTCAACTATTGCTAGTTACTTTACAAATGATTAATGACAAAATACAACTAGCCAATAAATTAGAATAGATAATTACAGGTAAAGCTACCCAGTAGTATATAAATTACTAAAGTTAGCCCCTACCTTTGATGTATGGTGTTTTAAGTTTGGTAATACTTGTGTACTTTTACTCAAAGTACCTACCTTCTCATGAAAGGCCTGTGAATCGATTTCCCCCTGATTGAGCTCACTGTGTTTTCGTTTCCTTTTCTGAAATGAAGATAAACAGAAACCACAGCATAAGATCAATAAATTCAGGTTCCATTAACAATCAAATTTATTATAGGACAGAACCAACAACTTCATAAAAGTTAATCACATCAACTCAAAAAAAACTTGAAACAATAAGACTGCAAGATGGAAATCATAAAACGACTGCATAATGAAAGAAAAATTAACAATAAAATTCAGCCTCTTTGTTGTACAAAGAGCAGACATTGTCGTAACCTACCAAGATCAACACTAAGTACAGCTTAAAGAGAATGTTTTTGTTTCATAACTAGGACTGATTATGTACAAACGTTTCCTGTGAAAATCAAAAATGTATGCATTGCATGTTAAATAGATAAACAGAATTAAATCATGTAGGGACATAGGACTTTTATTACTATACAGGGGTGGTGGTGAAAGAAGCACCTGTACTTAAATAAAAACAAAAATCCTTCATTGAAATACATGAATAAAGTCATTATTTCCTGAATCCCAAATTAAAATATTAAAATTGCTTCGTTTTATTTCACCAACGCTCAAAGGATTTGTTTACTTTCCAACAAATTCCACGGGTAAAAACTGCAATATCATAATTAATAATAACAAACAAAAGACAAAAAAAGATGCTGTTAAATTGCAATTCACAAGTCACTCAAATGAGCCCTACAGACTAGTTGTTGTGTGAGTGGTGGGTAGGTAATGTCATGTATGATGGGGGCATGAGTGACACAAAATAAAATGTATCCAGAACTGTACTTGCACATATTATTTACTGAGTTGCTGTAAAGTAGTTTTGTGGCAGCAGCCTGTGCAACATCCTTTACCTTTGATGCTTTGTCTGTTTTCTGCAACATATCCGTGGTTCCTCCCTCCACAGCAGCACAGGCATTCACACTGTAGTAGCTTTTTAAAATATGAAAACACTGCCTCTTAAAACGGCACTTAACATGTGACTTTTCACTCTTCCTCCATCTGATGCATCGTGAATAGCCTCGATCAATGAGTGAGGCTGCATCCAGAACCCAGCCTCGGCTGCTCTGGAGCACCACGGACATGGTAATAACTCGTCTGTAAAACTACATCAAAAAGCGATGCGACGCGCTGTGTGGCCGTAGTTTCAATGCAGCAGTCCACGTCCCGCCCCACTCAAAACAGTGCGGTAACCGCTGGATTTCCCTGTAAACGAAACCGAAAGCATGAAACAGCCGTGCGCTCGCATGCGCTCGTGCCTGTATTGACGTTTCGCGCATGTAGATGACGTACCGTGTCCCTATTGGATCTCCGTAGCAACGCTGCACCCAGCTTCTCACCTTCTTCTTCTCCTCTTTTTTTGTTTAGAGAACATCACTCCTCCTACTTCTCTTCTTCATCCTTCGAGAATATGAAAGAGTAAAAGGAACAAACTCTTACGGAGACAACTGACACTTTCATAAACGTGCGAGCACAACAGGCTAACCACGGGTGGGAGTGTGTCACGGGTCACTAAACTTCAAAGTTTTCAGGCATAGGTGAGAAGATGCAGAGCTCTGCGACCTTCCTGCAGCCATTGGCGCAAAGCAGGAAGATCAAAGTTTACGACCGACGCTCCGACGACAACAAAACCCCAGGGAGATGGTTTGAAACAAGTGGTCTGGACTTTAATGACTTTCTTCAACAACTCCCCAAGGTAATGTTTCTACATTGGTTTCGGGGTTAAATTTTTTGGGGTCATTTTAACCCTCCTGTTATCCTTTAACGTCTCGAAATAAATTGTTGACATTTTTTTTTGCTTAATATTTCATGACATTTAATTGTGATAGAGACTTATGAGTAAACCTAAAATTAACATGAAAATGTATGTTCAATGTCCTGTACACACTTTGCAGCAGGTGTTCCTTGGCGTCAATTAGACCCCAGACTGTTTTTGCTATGTTAAACATATGAGAAATATCAAAACTTTGTACATACTTGTTTTAGTTGTTTAGGATTGTATTATAGTGTCTATAACATGCAATTTTATCATCTTTATAAAAACTTCTTGCTGCTTTAGGGCCACAGTCTAATATAACCACACCTGTAGTGCTAGAACCACTGATATTTCACATGACATGGGGGAAGGGGACTGAGAACCGGGTTCCTACAGGGTATATAAGGTATCAAAAAGTATGGAATTTGATATTATAAATTTCCAGGTCTGGAACTTGGAAACTAATGTATAGAAAAATATTAACAAATTTCATTTAATTCCATAATTTAATTACATGATATACATCTATTAAACAAATGTCCCAAATTATTTGATGTTTCTTTTTCACAGAGAAGTCTGACAATTAGGGTCTGGAAAGTATGTAATTTAGAAATTTCAAATGTGTAGGAACCTGTGAGAAGGATACTTGAGATGAATAATGTCAAGGGGAGGTGGGTGTATGGGGGCAGTAGGAAGGACTTTGATGTGTCCCAGTTGTTTGCCTACACTGAGTTGTACACATTTGCACACAAGTCAAAAGGTGAAACAACAGTCAGACCTTTAACATCGACATTGGATAGCCAATATTTGTTTATGTTTACTCTCATGTCATATGCTTTCATGGCACAGTCAGAAGGCAGGGCCAACGAGAGGAAACGAAACCTTGCAGCAAAGTGGGATGTATGAGAGAAGTGGGTTCAGTGTTTACCCTTGCTTTACAATCCAGGCTCCCACGTCACTGTGGATGAATGGCAGTCTCTTCAGACAGTACTTACCAAGCATACCAATCAAAAACGATACAATAAAGAATACGAATATGATATGTGAGCTACATGTGATGCACAGTCCAGCTATGGCTAGGATATGAAGGTGTACACTGGTAACGCTATAAGGGGAAGCACTTGAAAAACTCAAGGTGTGAGGGTGGTACTGGTGGTGATGACTTTGACTAGTCTATAATATAGTAATAGAAACCTAGAACTCACTCAAAGAGCACAGACCTCCCCCGAGGTATAATCCAACTGTAATCAGTGGACTGAATACTGTTGCCCTCTTGTAGTGACACAAAATATCAACATTATCTTGTTTGAGTATTTGCTGATTGTAACAAATAGAAATACTAAAAGTTTGTTTCTTTAAGGCAAAAAGGCCAGAAAGATAACAGATCAGCACCACTACAAACTAAATACAAATTCAGTGAGTAAATCTGTCTTTGTTGGAGCAAACTAAAACCATGTATTAAAATGTAATATTCTATGGTTTTGTTGCAGGACTGATGAATCAAATGTTTTAAGTTTTAACTCGGTGTACCCAATAAACCAGAAGTGGAATGTAGTCCCATCAACACACATCAAGAAAACAAAGGGAGATGAAGGGAGGCTCCTGATGAATTCATGTTGTAACTTGATGTGTTTACTGGATTGTTACAGCCATATACACTGATTTCTGTTGCGCGCCTTGTAAGAATATTAGCACATAAGCATATAAAATGGTCCCAGTGAACTCCTACATTACATATGGATGGACAAACACTCATGCAGGTTGTTGAAGATGGACTTTAACCACTACCCAGTTACACCAGTGACTGTGAGCAATATATAGTAATAAGTGATGACTCAATATTGACACACCCTGCCTTTAAGAACTGGCACTCAATTTTGTTGTTGAGAAACATATAATTATGTGTCCTGGTTTTAATTAACCTGAAATCGAGGAATAATATAATGGAGAGAAATGTCACATTCAAATATTGGAGGATGCCGGTTAATTTACTGTCAATCAAACTGATTGTTTCAGCTTCTTGTTTCACTTTTTTTAACAGGGATTTGCAATGAAACACTATGAGTCATTCGCGTTGGTTACGACTGACAGAAAGGTCCTGGATTTTGACAAATTCAGTGAGTAAATCTGTCTTTGTTGGTGCAAAACATAGACTGTATACAGAGTGGATGAAGCTTCATTGATTGGTTTGTGGACTCACATTTTGAAGCCAGGAGTTTGGCATTTGAATGTTACCAAATCTCATCTCTTGTAACCGTGTTTGATCATGTTTTTACATCATATAAATAAAAATGGAAGATAAGTTATTCATTTTCTTACTGCAGGGGACCTTGAGGATGGCAGCACCATCTACATTTTGCAACACGAGAACCAGAATCTGTCATCTTCAACAGAGGAGGTCATCAACTTCACGCCTCATTACGATACGCTCATCCGCAGTGGCATGTATGAGTACCACGCTAGTGAGGGCAAACTACCAATACGTAAGTGCTGACTAAGTATCTAAGTAGTGCACTTCAAACGGACACAGGTATTTAGCTCCTGTCATCACTTATAACTTTTTTTTTTTCCAGCCTACACGCTTGCTGAGCTGATCGACAACTCACTTTCAGCATCAGCTAAAAACACAGACATGAGGACAATAGAGATACGGATGGTTTGTTCTTCAGTTGCATATTATTCATAGGCAGATATGTCATGGAGATTATGTGCATATGGAATTAACTGGTTTGATGTCATGTCCACAATTAACTTCTCGCTTATCCCTGAATCTGTTTGCCAGATTTTTGATGAAAGTGTTGGGAAACCAGCCGTCATTGTTCTAGATAATGGGTGTGGGATGACCTCCCAGCAGCTCAGAGACTGGGCAGTCTTCAGACTCTCTAAGTTCAAGAGGGAAAACAGCATTTTTGGAAGGTCGGTGTGGTTTAATTCAAAGAATCAAATTGTGTAAGATGATGATGGTCACTGTCAGAAATTAGATCATGTTTTTGTTTTGTTTTTTTCGCTACAGCGAGAGAGAGGGTTATGTGCGGCCTGATCCTGTACCTCGCAGTCTGAACAGTGATATTTCCTTCTTTGGAGTTGGAGGAAAACAGGCCGTTTTCTACATTGGAGACTCAGTCAGGGTAAGATTGCAAGGAAAAGATTCCAGCATCTCTGCAAAAGTGACAACAAAGCACTCAGTGAAAAAAAACTTTGACCAAGGTGTAATCTCTCTGTACTGATGCTATAGACTGAACACTGTTGCCCTCTTGTGGTGAAAGATCACCACAATCTTATTAAAACATTTGCTTATTATTTGTGATAGGGATTTCTAGGATTTCCCATCCTGTGGTCTGGCCCAAAGTGGAATAATTTGTTCCATCTCTCCGAAAAAATCATCAATAACTATTCAGTAGTTTTTCCATGATGCTGCAAACAAATAAACAAACGAATGCAAGCATAACCTCCTTGGCAGGGGTAACACAAGCTGTCTTAAGCAGGCTAATCTAGGCCATTTTGCCTGATATATGCATATGCATGCATGTTTTGTATGATTGAAGATTGAATCTATTTACTATATAAATATTTTAGTTTTTAACACAATAAGTGATATAAAGATGTCGTCTTGAGAATTTACATTGGGCAAATTGTACTGTTGAACATTATTTTGGCTAAACAAAGAGTTGGTTCATGATGCAGAATGTAACCCGAGCAGCCATGGTCACCATGGTCATAAACCAACAATAAGCAGGATGCAGTCAAATTAAAATGATTTTAATCTCACTTTATGGTTTAAAATTTTACAAAATATATTTCCCAAGTTTGTGTTGTATGTCTTTGTAGGCAACATCCAGCTAAATCAGAAGCGTTTCCGATGGTTCAGTCTCCAGTTTTCAAATTTGACACACACACTATTATTACAATTACTGCTTGTATATACATACATCTGCTTGTATGGTGTGATGGTGTTGGCTGCTGTGGCTGAAAGAAGTAACCAGGAAGTGTGGATCCGAGGAGAGAGACAGACTGAATGTTAGTGTAGCTGACTGGAGGTGGACACAGTGGACACTGTCCAGTTCAGCTTCACAACTCCCAGGAGAATAGTTGTAACTAAACCTACAAAATCCCTGACTTTGTGCAGGTAGAAGGATTGATGCTGTTTTGAAGGGAAAGAGTTGTCACAGCAAATATTGATGTGATTTTGATTTAATTTCTATACATTCACTTTGCATTTTATTAACTGATAAAGTATTAACACCTCTCATTGTGAAAGCACTCTTATCTTTCAACATTTTTCACACCTGGACTAAATATAATTTATTTTCATTTATTAGATGATCACCAAGCCAGTCAGCTCTCCAGATGTTCATGAGCTGGTTCTATCAAAAGAAGAATTTGAGAAAAAAGAAAAGAACAAAGAGGATGTTTTCAGAGGGGTCATCAAAAACAGGAAGGTAAAGGGTCTGTTTCTAGTTTTTAGTTCAGATCAAGTAAATTTGCACTGGTTAAAAAAAAAAAGCAACAGAGCAACATGTTTTAAACATCTCCTTTGTCTCTCCTCTGCCTGATGTTTTATCCTCCTGCTGCAGTGTGGTGACTCTTCTCATGTAACAAAAAGTGATGAGTACTTCCTCCATGCCCTCATCAAGGAGGAGCTGACGAAGCAAAGCTTCACGGCCGTGGTCATTACAGGACTCGTGCCTGACCACATCACCTTCATCAAACAGGAGTTTGATGAGTTGACCAGAGAGCTGGCGTGAGCATCCTCTTCATTGCACCAAAGTCTTTACATGTCAGAATCTGTTTGCTTTCATTGAATCCATGTTGAAAAGTGTTTTGTCCTTTTTTTTAGGCACATATATCACTATTACATCCATGGAGTTAATGGTAACGACATGCGCGGCAGCTCTGCGAGATCAGATCAGCACCCTAAAATTGACATTCAGGTGAGGCTGCTGGTTTAACTGGTGACCACAGTGATTCGACTTCCCTGTTTCCTGCCTACATTTATTGTTATAAATCTCAGTTAATATCTTTACTGGACTCCTTCCTTTTTTTATTCAGGTTACTTTGCGGGAGAAGTCTCACAAAGTTCCCCGTGTGGTGAACCTAGTGGAAGTTGAAGACGACATGCAGACTCTGTACATTAACGCTGCTGTGGACGCCTTTGAGTTCACGGCATCCACCGGAGGACCAGTAGGTGGCACAGTGGAGGGCATCCTTCGATATCATCCCTTCCTCTATGACAGGGAGACTTATCCCCAAGACCCACAAGCTGCACAAGGTAATCAAACTCTGATTACTGAATATACTTCAGGATGTATTCCTGCTTTGATTGATGACCTTGCTTTGCTCTTCTGGTTGTCAGCACCTCCTGATGACGATGACTTGTATAATGAGTCTGGACTCCTGAATCGGGCAAGAGGGAAGAGGCCGATCTTTGAATGCTACTGGAATGGAAGGCTCATACCTAACACCCCAGTGGCTGAGTAAATACTTATTATATGTTATTAAGCTCACTATTATACCAAGTGAAATATATTTTCTATTTTATTTTGTGTTTTTGGCGACAACAAACTTTTTTTTTTTTTTTTGGTTAGATTTAGAAAAACATTTTGCAGAAAGGCTGCAGAGGGATTTGATACTGTCATATCTGTTCAGTCTATGGGGCTAGTTCTACCTGGTAGTTTGCATTAAAGCTGCTGCATATTCATCTCTCGGCATAGCTTGACTTGAACAATGCTAGTTGAATCTTCACAGCTTTTTCTGGTGACTGATGGAAGCACTGCTTGATACTACTAGCAATCTAAAGAAGGAAAAAAATCCTTTACACCAGATCTCCTCATGCTGGCAGTCTTGATGTTAAGCTAGGCTATTTACTGTCTATATGTGGGTGATCTTTTCATCAAACTCTCAGCAAGAAACAAATGAAATGTATTTCATGTATTATGTGTGTATCTTGTCGTCTGTTTGTTGCAGGTTTGACTGGTGTTCTCCACTCAATAAAGGATCAAACCTGCCTGTGGAGTGTTACAGTCGGTTTTCTGGGGTGCTTTTCACAGACGACAGATTCAAAGTCACCACAAACAAGCTCACCTTCACCGACCTGGAGCTGAGGCTGAGGAGCAAGGACACCATCTTCACACTCGTTGGAACTGGACAGGTAATTTACATTACTGACATGATGAGACCAAACTGCAGCCCCACATTCAAGATGTTGGATAAATATACATTTGATTTATGATAGATAGTGTGTTAAAAGTCCTTTATATTGCTGTTGATGTTAATGTGTTATTGGAAGTGTCCACAGGAAAGCAGCAGTTATGCAGTTACTGTCCCTCCAGCTCAAGGTGCCTTTCAAGATTGAAAATATTCACTCACAGTTTGTGGTACACTCCACGAGTGAGCTGATCATTGGTGTTCCTTAAATTTTCTTAGTGAGCAAGAGTGAGGGAGAGAAGGGAAAAAGCAATCACAGAGGACAGGTCTGCCACTACCTACATCCCTCCCCAGACAAGGTGTTCAGCAACACATCCTGATGTATTATGGATTTTGTGAAGAGGACCTATTTTGCTTTTCCATGTTTTCTGTTGTAAACAGTTTTATAATACTGGCTGATGAAATATGTCCTGAGGGTGAAAGTGTTCAGAACATCGTGTGCTTATAGTCATCATAGTAACTGAACATGCTCTTCTTTACTCGATATTATTTATATAGTGCAGTACCTGAAATGAATAAATCTAATAACCGCTGGTACATGGAGATACTGTACAGTTGTTAACCTTTTGCCAGGTACATTACCTTCAGACAATAAGCTGTTAATGGGTGTAATATTCAGATTCTGGATCAGATTCAGACTCAGACATGTTTGGACTGGTTTTAAAAGTTTGCACATTGCGTAAATACTTTGTTCATAGTCCCATGCTGGAGAGCCGGCTTCAGCCTCCTGTCAGTTATTCAATCAGAAGAAAGTGGGATCTTGAAGAGGGAGGGTTGGTGGTCAAAACAGCTCATTTCAAACAGGATGAAATGAGGGATGACCTAAATGACCATCATAAGCTAAATATGAAGTTTTTTTAACTGCATTTTATACAAAATTACTCTGGAGAAAACCAATACTATAAATATGAAGCTGGAAATGAGCATAATAGGTCCTCTTTAAAGCTGCTTTAAGCAATAGTTTTGATTGAGAGACAGCAACAGAGCAGCAACAAGGACCATAAATACACTTTTAATACTCAAGTTGTTCCTGTGTATTGAGACAACTACTTGCTAACAGGGAAACCCCTTCACAGACTACTTCTTCCTCATAGCTTAGCTGTCAAATATTAAAGAGCAATATTTTCACTCAAGTGTTGACACATTTTTTGTTTTCATTTCAATAGAGAGCCATAAAAAGAGCCAACATTAAGAATGAGTTCGCACAGTGGCTTCAGAAGTGTCACGAGACGTTTGACAAGCAGGTGAAGTTTCTGGGCTTCAAGAAAATCATCAAACGAGAAGATGTGCCTACGAAGAAACTGCAGCATCCCTGGGCGACGTTCTCCTCCATCGAATGGGACAACAAAAAATACACAGCAGGACAGTTTGTGAGCATTTGTTTTTTGTTATGTATATTATCATTCTGTATTCTACATTAACCAAAACACTCATCAAAACCCACTAACGACAGTTTTAAGTACAGTTGCTTTCAATTGATAGATGCTA
>OOFC01032826.1:0-44428 GCA_900323345.1 Pseudochromis fuscus | reverse complement strand
AATGTGTGTGTGTGTGTGTGTGTGTGTGTGTGTGTGTGTGTGTGTGTGTGTGTGTGTGTGTGTGTGTGTGTGTGTGCAGTGCCTTGAGTACCCTGAAAAGCCCTATATGAAATAAATGTATTGTTGTTATTTTTTATATCCTTTCTATCCATTTATACTCGGCATGTATTTGTACAGGTGAAGTCTCAGAAAACACAGCCCATTGTGTACGGCACAGTTGTTCGATTTTTGCTGCATGGAGATCACACCGAAGATGTCTTTGCCACAGGAGGAGAAGTGGAATTGATACGTGTAAGCATTTAAGAAGGATTAATGAAAAAGATTATTTGTTTGATCAAGGCAAAGTGTTTACACATCGTTATGTTCACAAAGAAAAGTTGTTTAATAAGTACTCAGACATTGCTGGACTTAATTCCGATTTATTCAGGTTTTTGTTGTTTCTTTTACATCTAATATTTTACTTTAACAATTTGAAAATGTAACATTATATAAGTTAGAAAGATTTGGTGTAAATTTTGTGGTGGCAGTGTGTGACAAAACTTCCCCCTTTCAACATTGAACCTGTCGACTGTAACTTACTGATAACTGTTTTTCCCTCTTTGGTTTGAACTGTTTTCCAGGAGCCCAGAGCTCTTTACAACATGAACAAGATCATTCCCATTTCCAAGATCGACAGGAATGTCACTGAGGAAGCCATCAAGAAAAACATTGACAATGACTCGGACAAGTGAGTAATGTATTTCTAACACAGCAGTGTCTTTACAAAGACCAGTCGCATCTCATATTCGTCTTTTTCTATATGATTACTTTGATTTCCCTGCTCTGTATCCTGACAAGAAGCTGCTGCAGCCTGATGAGATGTCATCAGCTCATGTAAATGATGTTGGTTTATTCCAGGCTTCCAGAAAAGCTGAACATTGACTGGCCCAAAGATAACCCATTGTCAAAGGATGCTGTGTGTCCCGCTGGCACTTTGTTAGGTAAAATACATTCAAAAACAATGCAGAACATCAGTTTGCACACTATCCATCAATTTGCACCAAAATGGGATGATGTTGACAAAGGTTCCTGTTGTCTTGTGTCCTATCGTTTCAGGGCCGCTCAAAATTGATATTCTAAACAAGAAGGAAGAGTCATTGTCCAAGATGACGGTCATGGGGCCTAAACTGAGCATTAAGCAAAAAGTAGTCCACCATGGTAAGATCATCTGTGTTCTAGGTCTACTGACAGTGAAATCAGACTATGTTATTCATGAAAGCACAATGTTGTTAGAGTATTTTACTTTTGTGAGTCAGCAATGAAAATGGGGGGTGGCTGTGGCTCAGCTGGTAGAGCGGGTCGCCTATGAATTGTAATATTGGGGGTTCTATCCTCAGCTCCTCCTGTCCACATGCCGAAGTGTCCTCGGGCAAGACACTGAACCCTACGTTGCTCCCAATGGTGGCTAGCACCTTGCATGGCAGCTCGGTAACCATTGGTGTGTGAGTGTGTGGGTGAATGGGTGAATGAGTTGCCTTGTAAAGTGCTTTGGGACCTAGCTCAGGTCAAGAAAGTGCTATATAAATGTACTCCATTTACCATTACCATCCATAAGATTGCGATTCTCAAAGTAAAGTCACTCTCTCAGCAACAAAAATAATCTCCAAATTTTACATTTAAACTGCTTAAACAATAAAGTTTTACACATTAATAACTACAGAAGTGCTACTTAATTACTCTTAGAGTTAAGCTTTAGATTTATTTAGATTTTATTTTTTATTTGTATTTTTTATTGTTGTGCTTCATAGTATAGAGTTTTTATTGTGTTCATCCTCTGTGAATTCTTGTTGCCTGTCATACGCAGGTCCTAAAGGAGACAAAGTGGTTGCCACTTTTGTTGCCCCACATTCATCAAACTGGAGTTATTGGTTCAAAGAAATTGGTACATTTCTTTTTGCCATTTTAAAAATTATTGGTTACTATTTTGATGCTGTAAAGATGATATCAGAGTAAAACCTCTCATCCTTGGCAGGACTTATCGACCTGGGGAAGTACACGTTGACTCTGAACACGATTATAAGTGAGAGCAATGACACAAGCTTCGGAGGCCGACCACTTCCAAGCTACGTGCACAAGCTCACAATCAAGGGTAAAGACTCCCGGAGTATTTTACTGTCATGTTTATTGTTCTTAGTGAATTCCTCAGTCAGACGCATGTGCTGCTTTTTTCCTTCTCAGAGGGAAATGCAGAGAAGTTCGATATCAATATGGTGAGCTCCACGGTTCATGTTGGGGAGCCATTTGATGTCCCTCTGCAGATAACAGATCGTTATGGTCACGCAACGACGCCTCCTCCTGACCTCCGGCCTGAACTCAACTGCAGGTGGGTCACTTTACTTGTAAAACTTTGTATGTATTTCTAAAATGCTGGTATGTGTGCATCTTTCACAAGCTACACCATGAAAAGGTTCTTCTTCTTCTTCTTCTTCTTCTTCTTCTTCTTCTTCGTCTTCTTCTTCTTCTTCATCTTCTTCTTCTTCAGTGGCATGGACCTGAGTTGCAACGCAGTGGACTGCAGTGGGACCACTATCACCTTCAGAGGTGTCAGAGCAACAGGGAAAATCCAGAGTGACTTGCAGTCCAAGGTCAGAAAAAATAATTTCCAAAACCTGAAACACTTAAACATGTAGTGTATTTTTTAATATTCTTGTGACATCCATCCATCTATCCATCCATCTTCTACCATTTCTTCGGGGGGCTGTGGTTGCAGCAGCCTAAGCAGGGAAGCCCAGACTTCCCTCTTCCTGGCCACTTCATCCAGCTCCACCCAGGGGATCCTGAGGCATTCCCATGCCAACCAAGAGACAGTCTCTCCAGCGTGTCCTGGTTCCTCCCTAGGGTCCCCACCTCACCAGATAGGCATCTAGGAGGCATCCTCATCAGATGCCCAAGTCACCTCATGTGGCTCTTCTCAATGCAGAGGAGAAGCAGCTCTACTCCGAGCTCCTCCCAGATGTCCGAGCTTCTCACTCTATCTCTAAAAGAGAGCCCAGCCACCATACGGAGGAAGCTCATTTCAGCTGCTTGTACCTTCAATCTTGTTCTTTTGGTCGCTATCTAAAGCTCGTGACCATAGGTGAGGGTGGGAACGAACATCGACCGGTAAATCGAGAGCTTTGCCTTTCAGCAGAGTCCGCATTACAGCAGACGCTGCACCGATCCGTCTGTCAATCTCACGCTCCATCCTTCCCTCACTCGTGAACAAGACCCCGAGGTAATTGAACTCCTCCACTTGGGGCAGGATCTCTTCACCAATCCGGAGAGGGCACTCCACCCTTTTCCGGCTGAGAACCATGGCCTTGGATTTGGAGGTGCTGATTCTCATCTTAGTTGCTTCACATGCAGCTGCAAACTGATCCAGTGAGAGCTGAAGGTCACAGCCTGATGAAGCCAAGAGGAACACATCACCTGCAAATAGCAGCGACCCAATCCTGAGGTCACCAAACTGGACCCCTGACTGTGCCTAGAAATTCTGTCCATAAAAGTTATGAACAGAATCGATGACAAAGGGCAGCCATGGTGGATTCTAACCCTCCCTGGAATTTAGTCTGACTTACTGCTGGCAGTGTACATCAAGCTCTGGCACCGGTCGTACAGGGAACGGTCAGAAGGTCCAATAACCCATACTCCCGGAGAACATCCCCTAGAACTCCCCAAGGGACACGATCGAATGCCTTCTCCAAATCCATAAAGCATATGTGGACTGTTTGGGTAAACTTCCTTGCACCCTCAAGGACCCTGCCGAGGGTGTAGACCTGGTCCACACTTCAATAACCAGGAGCAAAAACCACATTGCTCCTCCTGAATCCAAGGTTCCACTTTCTGGCAGATGCTCCTCTCCTCTAAAGGTTACACTGCATCACTATTAACACAGCCACGTTATTGTGGGAGCAGTTCAGTGGTTAGAAATATCCTGAATCCTTTTCGGACTTATTTCACAACTGAAAAGACTGATAGAAAATTATTTCTTTGGAAAGGCGTTATGTTTTGATTGTTTTAGTCTTTACACCGTCTCTCACTCTCTTTCTTTTTCCCCTGTTTTTTTAGAAGCAAAGTTATGAGCTGACTGTGACTCTGCCGGGCCTGAAAACACCCACTCAGATGATCAAGATCAGTCTTCTTCCTGGTAAGACTGCAATTAATTGTATGTTTCGAACAATTAGTGAACTTGTGTGAAACCTTGTCTGGTCAAATGCTTGAAACTGTGATAGATCATAGACAACAAAATTTTTTGTCTCTCTGTCCATCTGTCAGCAACATTACATGTTTTTGATCAGAGGATGATATCCTGTTGAAAGTTGCAATCCTTTTCAGGTAATCCACATTCCATTCATGTGAAGCCAGACAGCCCAATCGAAATAGAGAACGGAAACCCGGTCAAGTTTGTTGTTGAAATCCACGATGAGGCTGGAAACGTCACTGCTAATCCCAAACAGATAATCCACTGCAAGGTATGGCAATTTGTTGGCAAATCATCAAGTGTCTGTGTGAAAACGTAACCTTCTCCTGAGACATCCCATTCCTTACTGGGCTGACGTGAGAAAATTTGTTATTTGCTTCAGCTAGAGACTTTAAGACTACTAGTAGTCTGAAGCCACAATTTATCTTGCATGTAGACCCTACTGGGGGAAAGCTCAGTAAGCCCTGCACAGGGTAGGTAAATAGGGATGAGCTCATGTGTTGTCATAGACTATATATATATAGAATGGAAAACTCCTCCCCCATCTCTTGAAATGGAATTGCAAGGGGTAAGGGATGAAATATCCCCCTATGAAATGGGACAACCCTTTGAGACCTGTTACGTCATCAGTGATCGTCAATGGCGCTATACAGATGCGACAACAAACAATTCCCCATGCTGTTTGTACTGTACTCCTCGAAAATCTCAGTTTTGAGGGCCAGACAGTCCTACCCCTTGGCCCTTCCCCTTCGACTGATCAAGATCTGGGACACCCCATCCCTTTATGTGAACTAGCAAAATCGAGGGGTAGGGCTAAAGGCTAAGACCAAGGGGTGAATTCAGATTGAGCCCAGATCTTTAATAAGAAGAATTAATGACATCAGAATAACTCGTGAAAACAATGTATTGACTCAGTATTTCATGATTGAAAATGATGATTTTTTAAATTGAAGTCAATGGGAGCCAGCCTCTGGTGGCCATTGGAGGTATTGCACTTTTTTGTACCTTCCACATATAAAATATTCTTATTTATTTCTTCATGCATTTTTAGGTTCCTGGGCTTCAACTGGCAGTAACTGACTGCAGCAGAACAGGAGCTGGTCAGCTTGTCACAATGCCCATAAACCGGAAAATAATCAAAGGAGAACCACAAGAGCTCGAAGTTCAATTTGAGGTTAAAGTGAGTAAAAAAAAATAATAATAATAATAAAAAATCCTTCTCTTTAGTAGAATATGTCTCAATTTAAAATTTAATGTCTCCATTGTCCCTTTGCTTTTCTACTAGAATCAGAAGAATATTTCAGTCACGAGGCAGCTGAGGGTGTTGCCCAGCACTCGAGTCGCAATGATGGAGATCTGCAGTCAGGACAATGAGAATCTGGTGCTGAGGAACAATGAGAAGATAGAATGGCAGGCTGGAGGACAGCTGAGGAACCTGTTCTTTAAACTGTATGATGAGGCCGGCAGAGAGGTTCCACTCACTGTTGAAATAGCCTCCAGGATCAAGGTATGTCTGCCATACAAACAACAGTATCTAGTGAGAAAACAAACAAAACATATGCTGCAGTAAATAAGACATTTGTGAGTCACTGTGGGTGAACTTTCCACTGTGCTCCCTGTGTTTTAAGGTCAACTGGACAAGAGATGTGAATCTGGAGAATGTGATCCTGGGGAAGCTGCCTGATGTTCAGGTGCCCACTCAGGTGCAGGACGAGCGATTCTACCAGGTGTCCTACCAAGACCAGAGTGTGTCTGTCTCCTTCACTATAGTGTAAGCCACACAAATATTGATCATAAAGTCAAAGACAAAGATAAATGTTCAGTCTCATACATAAACGCAACGTACTTGCTGCTCTGGAAAATGCAGATTGAACATTAAGACCACCTGAAATAGAAAAATGTCTTTTTTATCCTTTAAGATCACATCATTGGCTCTATTGTTGACTTGATTAATGATAATTGCCAAAAAAAAGGTCAAAAATCAGTTTGTTTTTATTTTCATATGAGAGTTCGATCACATTTACTTCACTAAAAAATACAAATCATGTGACTTTTGTTGACTTGCCCAAACTGCTTTGAACTAATAGTATCACTACACCCACTTGTCGATCAATGTGCTGTTAGCAGCAGTGTTCAGATTACCACCAGAAAACACTGACAGAGAGTAGTAGCAGCAGTTGAACAGCATTGTGAGATAGTACTGTAAAGTGTTGATTCTGATGTTAGTTGAGTTGCAAATGGTTCAATTAGAAAGTAACTTGTTATTGTGTTAATGTCACTGAGCATCACTTCAGTTCGGTTGCTAGGTGGATTGCAGGTTTGCAGGTTTTTTTTTTGTTTTGTCCACCACCTACGGTAGCTGTGTGCAGCACTTCTTTTTGTAGAGATGCTACAGTACATAATAGTAATGTCATCTGGCAACATCATGATACTTAAATTAAATACTCTCAAAATGCTGTGTCAGGTGGGCTTTAGGTAAATTAGTAAACAGCAACCCCAACAAAGTAAAAGTAAAAACTTAAAATTGTTGGGTTTAACTGAAGGGACAGTACATCCTTCTATCTCTATGAAAAGAAACAAGGTTGTGTTAGTACTTTTTGAATCTCAGCCCTCACTTTTCTTGATTTAAGTATGGGTCATATCATCTGTAGTCTCCATCTGACTTCCAGTAAGATACCAGCAGGGTGGCCACGAAGATGTTTAATTAGTTGAAGTAGTTTTCCTCTGAGTCAGTCTCCTGTGGGTTGAAATTTAAAAACAAGTCATCATGGTTCAGATGGAGCCAGGAAGCTGTTCACTTCTCCCAACTGTAGTTTCATATTTAACAAATTTGAGTTGTTTCTCTCCTGGTGGCATCATTTTCCAAAATGTCAAACTTCTCCTATAAAACCCAGATGCACATTTTTCAGTCTGCATCCTTG
Source organism: Pseudochromis fuscus (assembly GCA_900323345.1). Lineage (NCBI taxonomy): Eukaryota > Metazoa > Chordata > Actinopteri > Pseudochromidae > Pseudochromis > Pseudochromis fuscus. The sequence goes on along the minus strand of OOFC01032826.1, from coordinate 37,288 downwards.
TTTTGTTTGTAGGCCTCATCCAAACGAACCAAAACGGCTGAAAGCAACTTTACCCCAAACCACAGTGAAGCTGGGAGAAACCCTGTCAGGAGACATTAGTGAGTGTGAATCTGATCAGTTAAAAGCTTTGTGATGATGGTTGCACACGACATGATACACACAATGTTTTTACCTTGTACAGAGTTGGAGCTTGTGGACCAGTATGATAACGTAACCAAGACACTTACCTCCACCTGTGTGAAGGACATGAAGGTGGAAGCTGAGGGTCTGGACAAATCAGCCATCACCTTTACATGGCAGGTAGGAAAAGAGACACACACAACAACAGGAAATAAAAGACCTGACAAACACAGAATTTAAATGTAGTTGTTCTCTTCACTTCCTTTTATCTGAGCTGTCCTCTGAATTAAATCATCTTTATTATCTCCCTAGTGGAGGTTATGTTTACTTGCCTTGCTTTGTTTGTTAGCGACACTACAGAAAAACTGCTGAACAGATCTTGATGATTTACTGGGAAAAATAAGACAATTAGAAATGCAATACATTTTGGGAGGTCTTATGAGATCTTGTCCATCCTGGGGGTGTGGGGAATCCCCACATACGCCCAATCTGCTATAATGGGTGTATGTTTTTGTTTTGTGGTCAGTTGTGGGTCTGGATGTGCTGTGTATTTTCTTAAACAACAGCGTGGGCTCTTAGAAATGTTGTGGATTATCCTACGGTCTCTCTCCCACTGACACATCCTAAAAAAGAGAAGCAAAGCATGCAGGGTAGTAAAACTTGAATTACAGAAAAAAGAAATGGCTCAGAAGATTAAAAAGGAAAGTAGTCATTATCCCTCTGTGCTTGAGTGGATTCAGAAGCTTTCCTGTTGGAGGGAAAGTGTCAAAGGTAACAACACTTCCAAGAATGACAGGAGCTGGACATTTCCAGCCTTTCTAAATGTAGAGGTGGTTTAACAAAGAAAATATGAGAGTGAAGTCATTAGAAGCTCTCAGTGCATACAGCAGATAAATGAGGATAATGCTGCTCAGGCTATTTGGTTTTTGGTGGTTGCTCAAGTAACCAAGTTCAATTTGCAAGTACTTCACTTTCACTTGTTGCTCATTATCCTGCACTGCATTTATTTTACAGATACGTATTATATTGCAGATTTTAAAAAAAAAATCTGTGATGAACATACAGAGTCCAAGATGATACCATGAAACATAACTGTTCACAACAAGCTAACATATTTCCTTACCACAGGTTACACTCTGGGATTTTAAATGCTTGTTCAAACCCTTCTAACTCTGCTGGGTCCTTGTTCCAAACATCCTCTCCTCACTGTGTTCACTCAGGAGAGCAGCAGCTCTGTTGTTGTAGCAGGAGTGCGTTTCCAGGCTGGGTCTCCTGGACCCAGAGAAATGTGCTTCAGCTACTGTAACTATGTGGAGCGTGTTATAGTTAAACTGACCGCTGGTGTCCCGGCACAGCTGACACTCCTCAGCGGACCTGCACAGGTGAAAATACACAAAAACAACAATACACACACACAGCTGTGTTTTATAATATTTCAATGTTCAACACCACATTCTTTAGACCATAAAATTTAACTTCTTGAATAATATTTTTCTAAATCTGTTGGATGCATTTTTTCCTCCCTTTGGTTATCAGCTTCAGTGCTGCAATGCTCATCATTCTAATGAAATATTTTTCATTTTGCATTTGAGTTGTTCAAAGTTTTCCCGAAGTAATATGCTCTGTGTTTAAATCATTTTTCTGTTTTTAAGCCTTTGCTGGTGTTGAATGGTCGAGGCATCCCCACGCCATTTGTTGTTCAAGTGTGGGATGAGTGGGGAAATCCCTCTACTGACCCGAGTGTCGTGATAGAACTAAAGTCTACACTCCCGACGCTGAAGGTCAGCTTCATAAGGACATCAGACACACTAGGTCCTGTACAGCGGAGGCACTGGAGAAAAATAATAGCTTCTTTTGTTGTTTTAGGTGAAAACTCTAACTCCACGAAATGTGAATACAGAAGGGAGAGCATCTTTCACTGTTACCAGTGTGAGCGGTCCAAAGTAAGTGCCACTTTAAGATATCATAAGAACTTGTATCATCACTCTTTGCATTCAACAAACTTCATGCATGTCCTGAATCACCTATGGAGTGTCCATACCCTGTCCTTCCACTAGAGGGGACTATCAGCTTGGATTTCGAGGTTTCTTCAACAAGCAACCTATCATCGGTCCATCAGTGAACCTCACCGTCATCCCTGACCCCAACAAACCCGTTGACCTGTTGGTGAAGTACGACGACGGAGCCAGTTTCACTGCTGGAGGCGTCTTCCCAGGTTTGCACTTGTTTGTCTAATTTTGTGATCAGTTATGTCTCTGCCTCCATCCTGCAAACTCAGTGTCATCTGTGTCTCTGTTCAGATTTCTCCGTGACCATCATGTCTGAGGAAGGAAGTCCGATTACGACTTTTAGCCCAGCTGCTGTGTCCATGCGTGTGTGGAAAGCGGGGGGGGCGCCATCAGGGGACACGCCTCCACAAACAGTGAGCGACTGACTACAAATAAAAAGGACTCTGATTTTTTTTCTCTCTAAACTGAATTACATTCTTCTGCATCTGCTGTTTAGGCGCCTGAGCTGAAGTGTAGTAAACCCCTGGAAAATGAAAAGAAAGACCGTTTTCACTTCAGGTGAGATGCTTTAACATCAGGTCTGTTTCTCTTTGTCTGATTTGAATGTTTAAAGGAACAGTTTGACATTTTGGGATTGATACCACACTTGTGTCTGTATGGTAAGTATGAAGAATAGACTGTATATAGAAATGGACGAAGCAAAAAAAAGGCCAATGTGGAAGTGTAAAATCTGCAATACCCCCGACAGCCACTGGATGCTGGCTCTAAGGAACTCTCGCCCCAGTTTATTTTAATTTAATTGACCTGGTGGTCCATCTGAAAATAAATATTCATAATTAAGTAGATACTAAGCTTCAAAAGAGGAGTTTTTAGGTGTGTGGTTACATTAGATATCAGACCCGTCTCCTCACTCCCCCTTCATATCCAAATAAGGTCATGTCTGGCTCCAAACAACCAACATGGCAACATTCAGATGCAAAACTCAAAATGTGGGTCCAGAAATCAACGGGTGTCATCAAGTTTGCTTCATCCATTCTGTATACATGATGATACAAAGTAAGCACAAAGACCTAAAATGGTCAGACTTTGTCCCGATAAAGGTGAGCGCTGCAGTAAACTTAACATTTAAGTTTCCCAGCCTTTTTTGCAAAGCTAAGCACCTGCTTATCTCAGCTTCTTATTTACATTCTATAGGAAACACTAATCTTGTAACTCTCAGTAATACAGTAACTAATCATATTTTCCTGAGGATATAAAAAGTAAATATTGTTTTTCTGTTTCTCCACAGAGATAAAAAAATCCCAGAATGTGTTGGACAGCACTTCGTACAGTTTTCTCTGTGCTTTGACGAAACAGATGTCCTGCACAGTAAACAGGTTGGTTTGAACAGGTTTGAACATATAAAGAAAGTAACTCAACATGCTTTTTTCCAAGGTGCTTGTTATTCAAAGAACCATGAAACATCTAGAAATAGCCTCCACGTATCTGTACCCAGGAAAGTAGTTATTTTTTGAATTGTTGCAGGACTGAAGGTCATTGAGAGAAAAACTTACCTCAGTGCTGTTTCTGTGTCCTAGATTACTGTAGACGTGGTGGCCAATCAGCCTGTTAAACTGGGACCGGACTCTCAGCCTCCAACCCCTGTTGTCTCGTACAGTAAAGACATCACCAGTCGGACCTTGGTTGACAATGTAACGCTGAGGATAATGGTGAGTTTAAGCAGGAAAGGCTTCCACTTTTCAATCATATACATTTTTTCTTGTTTTTGTAAAGTGATTTATTGATTGATTGATTGATTCCAGGATTCGTACGGAAACCCAGCGGGCCAGAACCTGAACGGGAAGGTGGTCATCTCTGTAAAGTCTCCTGGTGGCGAGAGAGACCAGAACCTTCCTCTGTTTGACGGACGAGCTGAGAGCATTCAGATTAATTTGGAAAAGGGAAGCGCCCACATCACGGTGAGTAACCACTCCTCACTGGACGAACTCTGGCTTTAAGGGGCCTACACTTATAACTGCACACTTGCTCTCCTCAGAAACTGGCCATCATGGAGAACAGCCCCGGTGAACACGGCAGCTCCTACATCCTCCTCTTCAAACCTGAGGTGCCAATGGCTGCCATGGATTTGGCTCCTTTTGAGCTCCCCTTTCATTTTTCCAATGGTGTGTATGTTATAAAAACTGCATTCACTTACACATCCCTCCTGCTGGGATACACCTGCTGTGTCAGAATTACAATAATAGTTCAAACAGTTGAGGAGATAAGTTAACACTTGAAGTTCAGATAAACAAAAGGTTTTGGAAAAAAGAAATTTCCTTTTATTGTTGTCTTTAATTGTAAACTTACGAAATTGCTCAATAACCCTTTGTGTAATGCAGCCATGAACATATATTTTCCATTGACCGCGCAATTACAATCCTGTATATGAATTATCATATTCCTAGCAATACGCATATTGTGTTTAGGGCTGCAGCTATTGACTGTTGTAGTAATCGAGTATTCTATCAAGTAATCGAATAATCGTATAAGAAATGCTTATTAAGAAATACTAGCACAATCCCTGACTAACGTTTGCTTCCCGTTAATGTGGTATTTTAAGCTGGAAGTGCTTCGGTGAAAAGAAAACTCCTTCCAGCAGAGTGTGCATAATAGTTTGGGAACATACGTCATACCGCAGTGGATTATGGGATGCGTCCGCCATATTTGACTATTTGACACACATAATATTAATATTATAACACACATTTTACACTCGACTGTTCTGTGAGGGCCAACGTGCCGTTTCGCCAAAAAAGGCAAAAACAAACAAAAAAAAACATGGTCTCTGGCGTCTTCCGTTTTTATTACGCAACTATGCAATTATTTAATTGCGTATGCGCAACGGCAACTCTAATTGGACAAACTGTTACTTCTTCTTCTTCCCTTTGTTTTACAGTGGTTGGAACTTAGTTGCTCATTACCGCCACCTAGCTAATCCTCCGGAAAAACGCTACTCTGTGATCAAATGCTCCGATTCGAAGCTTTTTTGCCTGGAGGATTTTTCCTAATCGAGTTATTCGAGTTTCAGCCCTAATTGTGTTGCTGTAAGTCTTAAGGGTCAGCTAATTTTAACAGGTGAATATTTTTTTCTGAGTTAACCCTCACCTCTGTGGCAGCACTATAAAACAGGAAACTTGCTTTATTTCTACTGAGAATAAAATGATCAGCGTAAAGTTAAATGATTTTTTTAGCCTCAAGTGTCTTTATTATGCTGAACTAAGCTGAGTCAGCACTAACCAGGTGGAGACTTCTCTTGACGTTATCGCTCAGGGCTGCATGATGCTTCAGTCAGTGTTGTCACGTCCAGTTAGAAACAGGATTTACATTGTGCTGTGTTAGTGCCAGAAATCTCAGACATATAAAACCAAGGCCCTTTGCAAACTATTGCTTTAACTTTACTACTGACATATCTTTTTGTTTGTTTTTTTAGATACAGGGAACCAACAAAAAATGTCTGAACTGATGAAGAAGAAAGATGAGCTCACCACTGCTGTTAAAAAACTGGAGGAAAACTTTAGTGAAAAGAGCAAACTCCTCAACTTGCTGACATGTAAGATTTGTGTGTCATAGATCCTATAAATAACTGGGGAACATTTGAATTGTTTTCATATTAGTTTCAGAATAGATTGATATTTTTGTGTCGGCCACTGTCTGACTGTCTGAATTTGAAACGGTTTCTCAGCACAGCACCTGAGCGCAAATGAGACTGAGACTAGACTGAGAAATAAGCTGAACGAGATGAACATAGAAATTGGAGAAAATGTATCTGTAAGTTTTCAATCTGTACACACTTTCATTTCTGCTTAAGTACAATTTAAATCTTATATCTGGACATGACAGCTGTGTTTTTATAAATCTTTTATTTGCAGTTCACACACATCGACATGGTCCTAAAAGACAAGACTACAGAGTTTACTCGGCTCCTGGGATCAGCCAGAAGAGTCTGCTCCATCCCTGACATCTTCAGAGGACAGCCAGATGTTGTGGGAATGGTAATGACATCCTAAAAAACCACTTGTGTAGTTCTCCAGGATTCTTCTTCCAGAGATATGTGTTTCACTCTTTAGCTTTTTGACCGCAGGTCGGCCACCTGGCCCACGTGGAGGACGATGGGGTCGCGAGGGTTATCTCCTGGCTCATCAAGGGCGACATGGACTGTGTCATCACCAAGACCACAGCAGCAGCAAAGAGGATCTACGACAACACGCAGGGCAGGCAGCAGGTGTTGCCGCTCGACAGCGTGCTAATGTCGCCTGGAAACAGGTAAACCAGTGATGGAGGAAAATAAAGCTCAGAAGTCTTATGTGAAACTTTGTTTAAAGTCTATTTGTGTTCATCGGGATCACACTGTACCTTCATTTATTTCAGTATCGCTGCTGGCGTCTGAGAAGCTTTCCCGATGTGTGTGTTCTTTTATTATAGTCTTTCATTTTTAAGTCTGCAGTCTTACAACAACAGTAATTTAAAGATTTGGTGGCAGCTCGTTCTTCAACAGGCGGCCTGAAAGTCGGCGATAAAAACAGCTGCACTGTCGGTGAAGGAAACGATCGTGCAAATTAATGCATGTGCTGGAAGTTAAAATCTGAAAGTATATCTTCCTCTATGGCCACCACGTGTCAGTCATGATGTCACACTTCATACAGTTCATTTTGATTTACTGTACAAACAGTGGTGAGTGTAATTATAATAATATGTCAGAGGGATCTGCTGATCTGTGGATATTTGTAAACTAATGACGGCTTTAGAAACATATTTAGAAAAACCACTTTGTACAGTTTTAGATTTTCAAATCTGTTCACTCAGTTAACATATTATTTTGTGGTACTTTAATTAAAGTGTGGATTAGTTGTAGTATTTTCCCTGTTACATGAATTGAAAGCCAGTGTCCTGCAGTATAAAACTCAAAAATACTCAATCATCTGATGTTTTTTCTTCAGAAACATCAGTTATTAAATATGTATATCATATCATATCATATCATTTCCATGCAACAGTAATGTTATCATCAATAAGTCGGATACCTGATTAATACATTTGTTGTTTGTTTTATGTCACAGCATAATTTAGACCTTTGGGTTTGGGGCTGTTGTGGATGAACTAACATCTGAACACAGCACTGATGGAAACTGTTCTGCATCTATTGTTATTTTCTGACATTTCGTAGTCTGAACTTCTGATCAATTTATAAAGAAAACAATCAGCAGATTAATTGGATTTAAGTCATAATGAGACGAGATGATACAGACTCGCTCAAACAACCTTCTTAGAGTCAGCAAATTCATTTTCACAACAGGCAGAATGAGTGATTTCAACAATAAAGAATTGAAGGACAGTACTCTCAAAGTAGAAAAGTAAACATCATGTTTTGGTTCTTTAGGAGCAAAGTTTCAGATTATTAACATGTGACTTGCTTGCAGGTCGCTGCCACACATGAAGAACGGCCGCCCGCTCTTTGATCCTCCTGGACACCCGGTCTTTGCCAGAGATCTGCTGATTTACCCCCGAGAGCAGACGACCTGTGACACTGGTGAGCTGCCCGGAGTGGATTCACCACCACCCCACAGTGTGACATCGCCTTGGCTTAGATTTATAGCAAAGGGTTTCTGTGGTTTCTCTAAAGGCTTCTCAGGTCTGTGTGTGTTTGCTGTTGTTGGGGTATTTCCTTCATGCCCCCACCATCCTGTAGAGTTTGGGTAAATGTTTCCACCTGGGATCCAGCCTCACGGGGGGAGGGGTTCCTCTGTGGGAGCGCTGCCACCGGAGCCGAAATTTGGCCTGTTTCACACAATGAAAATGACCTTTTGTATAAAATGATTACTTTCACCAGAGAAGTTGTTTTCATGTTGGTTTGTTTGTCTGTTTGTTAGCAACACAAGAGGTAAAACTACTAAATGGATCTTGATGAATACATTTTTGAGAGATTAAGGTATTTCCCAAGGATCAAATTATGACATTTTGGACAAGATGGTGTCCTGAGCTGAAAACAAAATCACAAAAAAATATCATATCCCTTACAATGGGCAAATGTTTTTAAAAAATTCAAAGCTTTTTCTTGAAAATCTTCACTCACACATGAGATTATTTCAACGATCTGAGACAGTTTGATGGAGATTAGACATGGATTATGCATTTTTCACAGATAAAAGTTGGTTCTGTGTATTTATTAAGATTTAGAGCATTTTGATTCACATTGCTTTTGTCAAACTCACTGAAACATGAATATTTGTCTTTAATTTGCATGATTGTTTAAGTCTTCCAGTGGTAAATAGTTATCTGAAAGCTTCCTGCTTGTGTTTCCTTTCTAGTGTTTAAAACCCTCCTCAGAGATACTATTGTGATGGATGACCTGGACTCTGCAACCAGCTACAGAAAGTTGGTGAGTGATGCTCGCTGACAGAGAGGTGCCACATTAACTGTCCAGTGGTTTATTTTCCCTCTAATTGAGCTGATTTTTACAGTTGGTGCAGAAAAAGATACAGTGTCCCATCATACTGACCAGGCAGGGGGACATGGTCAGTGCCAGTGGCAAGTTTGGAGGTGCACGGAACAAAGCCCCACCCATCCAGGAATTACAAGTGTTTGGATCCCCACTCCCAGAGCAGTACCACACGCTTGTAAAACAAATAGGTGACAAGTCTCATTGTCATATTTTCGAGCTTGCCATTTTTATCCTGTCTGGTCTGGTCTAATTATGCTTTAATTTTGGATTTTTGTTGTTGGACAGAGCTGCTGAAGAGGTACAAAGACGCTTTGAAGAAAAAGGAGGAGGCAGAAAAAGAAAGAAATGATCATCTCGAAAGTATTAAGTCTCCTGAGAATGTGAAAAGGAAGCAGCTAATGGAGGAGAAGAAGAAGCAGCTGGAGGAGATCAACAGTCAACTGGGTATGTCTGTTCACCTGGGAGCAAGCTTTGTGTTTTCTCTTGGCGTTATTGGTTTCTAATTGGTTTATGTCCTTCCCACAGGGTCCACACCAGTGAGACCAGCAAAACGGAGTTTGTATGGTGCTGGTGAAACATCCGGGATCACCACAAAAAGACCAAAGTAGATCTCCATCCATGTAACCTGAATACTTTCAATGTAATCTTTTTTTTATTTCAGACTTATACTTTTGCTTAGAGTATTTTATGATGTTTTAATAGTTTTTGTATTAATTACATAGTTCCTAAGATGTATCTGTGTCCTTCTGTGTACTTGATGTATTCTTCCCTCAAATAAAAAACTTCAAATAATAAAACACTTTAAGGGGAAATTGATGGAGTCGCAAACAGTGGCGCAGGTTTTACGCACGGGATAATGAGAGTGTAGCTGAAATAAATACAATCATTATCCAAATTATGTAGGTCGATGACATTGTTTTTATAAACCAAGAAACAGCTGGATCTGTATTTTGGTGTGTGTCTGAGTGAGTGAGTGAGTGAGTGAGTGAGTGAGTGAGTGAGCAGGAGGGGGAGGGGGTGAGAGGGAGTGAGACTGGATCTGAGAGAACGGAAAAAGGCATCTGTCAGTATTGGAGGGGGTCCCGAAACGTCACATCCAAGGACGCTGGAAGGAGCTTGTTTAGATCTGCGCACCACACGGAGAGGACAACCCGCAGTGCTTTGACTGATCTCCAGACCACAGACCTTCACTGCTGATTACAATCTGAAAGGGCTTTAAAAGATTTTAGCCATGACGCGCGGACTGCCACTTATCCACTTGTTGATAACTTTCCCTCTCATCAGTGGGACACCTTTCCAGTATAACATGTTTCAGGGAAACCCATATTCTGGCACCGAAACACGGCAAAGGAACAAGTGAGTACATCATTTTTTATCATGCTTGAACGTTTATTAACTCACCGCAGATTTTCTCCTTTTCTGTGCGTAATGAGCGTTCACTCACCCGTGCAATAAACGCGCACCGCATCTGCCTTCTGCTTGAACATCTGGAGTGATTAACGAGTCACTTTCTGCAGAAACTGGTGCGCATACGTGGTGCACAAGAACGTGAGCTGCGCCGTCGTGGGAGGCACGGAGAGTTTCGTGCAGCCGGAGGTTTTACCGTGTCCACCGGAGCTGCCAAACTGTGCGCAACAAGTGATGTAAGTTCCCAGAAGTCACCAATATTGACTGGAGGGCGGATATTCTCTGTTGTTGTCAGTATTTCTTTTAATAACATGAATCCTTATTGCTGCGAATCAGACAGATCACTAATCAATATGAAAACCTGTTGTCTTTATGTTCTGTGGCAACAGCTCTTATAGCGTCCCTGTGTTTACGTATGTGCTCTCGTGTATACTAGTTCATGTTTTGTTTTGTTTTTTTAAGTCAAATTTAACAAAGCAGCAAAAAAATCTTTTGGTTATGTTTTTTTTTTTATTTGCTTTTTTCTTTGGTGTTTTTAGTTCATTACTAAGATTCATACTAGGAGATGTACTCCTCCCAGGCTCATTAAAAACATGACTTTACAAAGCTTCATCTTTGTGTTTATGACTCACGTTGCTCTGACTGGTTCCCTCTGTTTTGGTTCATTGAGCAATAAATTCACTGGTGATGTGCAGTTAATCATCAGGTGACAGGACCATGCAGGGCAACATATGACTGGAAGGGGTGTAAAGTATTAAGCTGCTTCATGCCAACTGGATGGTTAATTAACACATAGTAGACAACAGTCAGATTGAACTATGCTCTATTCTATAAGATGTTTTTCTGAGGAGGAGTCTTAACTGACCTGGACGTATATTACTGCTGCACATGATAAGTTCATGTATATTTGAGAATGCTGAATTTATTGTGTTATATTCCTAGATATCAAACCCATTTTAGACCCACGTACAAGATTGCCTTCAAGTCTGTAACAGAGCTGGAGTGGAGGTGCTGCCCGGGGTACCAGGGTCAGGACTGCAGGGAGCTGAAGGACATGAAGCTACTCCAAGTGAACCGTATGCCTCATGCTCGATCTGCCTCTGGACAATTTCCAGTCCCGCAAGGTCAAAAGCATGATTGTAACATGAGGAAATTTAGCTTGAAAATACATAAAGTGAAATGAAACCACTGACTGCTTGAAATATGTTGGATGAAAGTTCCCCCTCTCTCTGTTATTTCTTGCCTCAGCTCCAGAGCAGGGACCAGAGGGCCAGAGAAACTATCCACGGGGCGGGGAGGGTCAGCCTGGAGGTCAGACAGGTCACAGGCCACTCGAGGGTCACAGAGGATCTCAAAGTCCACAGCACCTGGAGGAGGAAGTGCAGCGACTGTCCCAGATGGTCCTCGACATGCAGGCAAGAATGACAGACATGTCCTCCAATCTGAGACTGGACTTCCAGGAGGACGCCAGTAAAATGCTGCACACGATGCTGAATAACTTCAAACAGCCCGCCAGTGCACGAGGCCCCGAGACCCAAACCTTTCAGGTGCAGGACTTCTCTTTTGACCACGGGACGATGCCGATGGACGAGGTCATGGACAAGATTACCCGGGTCACATATGATCTGGAATCCAAGAGTAACACCCTGGATGACCTGCTTGGTCGTGTCAACCACCATGACGGACAGATTCGTCTCTTAATGGAGGCTGCTCACATGCCGCTGTCCACGCCACCTCCTGCCCCTCCAGCCAGCGATGCAGCAGACCTGCGGGTCTACGTGGACGATAAGATCCGCGCTCTGAGGGAGGAGCTGATGGAGGGCATGGAAATCAAACTGGCAGACTTGAAGAACTCCTGTGATTATAAAATCATGTCAGTTCGGGAGCAGTGTGACGGACAGGAAGCCAACTACTTCAGTCTGGCCGAGCTCATGGAGTCAAAGGAGAGCGACCTCCGCAACGAGATCCAGGACCTGAAGACCAAGCTGGGTGATCCAGGGAAGGAAGACGCCCGGGTATCTGACCCTGTTCTGGCTCGTGTGGAAAACCTTGAAATCCGTCTGAACTCATCGGAGAGGACCAGGGCGGCACAGTGTCTCTCTGTAGAGGAGACGCTCAGGAAAGAACAGGGAGACGCTGTCAAAGACCTGAGGGAGACACTGGAGGACAAACTGGCCTCCATGGAGGACAGACTCAATACCCTGCTGGTAGATACAAGCAGCAACTCCCCATCTGGTGGTCAGCCTGAGAGTCCAGATGTTAAACAGAGGGACATTATTTCTCTAAAGGACTCTGTCCAGACTTTGGAGGATAGACTCAAACATCTGGACCAGTTGTGCTCTAAAGAGTGTAAGACTAATACGACTGCTGTAGATGACCTTAAAGTCCGTGTGGGCAGACTGGAGGACTCACTATCAGATGTAGCCCAGCAGTCATGTCAGACGCTCAAGAGCCCTAATGCCACCTGGGATCAAGTTAAAACGGAGGCCGAGCAGGAGGCCAAGGAGCTTTTGGAGCTCCACAGATCGCAGCATCAGGAGCTGAGACAGCAGCTGGACGAGCTGGGGAGGGAGGTGAAGGCCGAGGCCGACCGCTGCAGGGAGAAAACACGAGATGTCGGGGAAGAGATTTCCCACATGGACCGCCGCATCGTTAACGTGGAGACTTTATGCGGCAAGCTGGATCCTATCTCCGGGAGCCTCCAGAGGATCAAAGAGGGGCTGAACAAACACGTCACCGGGTTGTGGACTTGTGTGAACCAGCTGAACAGCACTGTCAGAGCTCACGCCAGAGACATCGGAGGACTGAGGGGAACTTGTCAGAGCCTCCAGGGTCACATCTCAAATGTAGCCAGCGACCTCCAGCTGCTGATGAACGGCTCCCCTGGGAGGGAAGGTAAGATGTCTGTGCTGCAACCCAAACACTGGCTGTGAATGATTGTTTTGTTCCCATGATTCAGTGATTTAAAGCCACGCCGTCTATCTTCTTACAAATAAAACAATAAAACACTTAAACACTCCCAAGACAGTACACCCAGTGGTTTTGATGCTACAACCGTAGACTGTGTTTCGAAATGAATGAAGCAACCAGGTCTCAAAAATAAGGTTGATGCAGAAGTGCAAAAAAGTGCAGTACCCTCAATGACCACTAGATACAGGCTCCAAAAAAACTTGAATTTTTTTCCACAGGTCATTCTGATGTCATCAGCTAAAGTCAACTCTTCTTCTTCTTCTGATGCATCAGAAATAATAAAGAAGCATGAAGTAAATATTAGGCTTTGAACAGAGGAAGATTTAGGAGCGTGGTTAGTTTGATTGACAGGTCTGAACTCCAATGATGCACCGGTGGTTTGGAGGCTCATTCACCGGTGAACTTGAATCGCATATCTGTTGTACAGTATCCTCCGGTTCGAGGGTCAGACCCGCCTCCTCACTCCTCCCTTCATATCCAAATATGGTCACGTCTGGCTCCAATAAACCAACATGGCGACGTTCAAATGCCAAACTGCTGGTCCACAAACCAACAGGTGACATCAATATTCAATCTGCCTTCACTGATCTGGTTTGACCTTTAGGACTTTTAGGTTAAGATGCTACTGGTATTATGGTTTACTGATCATTTAACTATTCCCTATTTTGAGCTGTACATCATCCCATGACTGTCACAATGACATAGTTACATAATCTTGCTTTAAATGAGGTGTTTATCAGACTAAATTCGATTTATTATCCACACATCCACACACATTTCACCTCCAAACAGCTGTGATTGGTCCTGGCCCTTTCTTTAGATGGTTGCCTGGTCTGCAGCTCCTACGTTGATCTCCAGACTGGTCATGTTATTGGAGAAGCTTAACTATTAGAGTGTGAGAGGAAGTTGGCTGTTCATGTACCCATGTTCTCAGTCAAAAGCAGGCAGGCCTGATTGAAGACATATGCTTCATTTAATGGACCCCGGTCGTGTTGTGCAATGCCTTGGCATAATAAAAGATATTGCTCACCGGGCTTACTTGTGCATCCAAGTGTGCAATCATGTGTGTTTCTCCATAAACTCTTTACCTTCATGTATTGAATTCTTGGGGTGTGAAGTGTTTCCAGTGCTTTACGTGAGAACAGCGGGGCGATGGCGTTCACTCGCAGCTTCATATCCTGCAGCTCTGTTGCTGTTTGTTTATGATTAATGTCGGATTTTGTTGCAACACTTGGCTCTGTGGTTTGAGAACATATTGAAGAGTATAGACGCTCGTATCGAAGCATATGGTGCATACTTCTCGGCTGACTGTGGATTGTTGATGGCACCTATGAGACCGAGCTGGACTTCTCCGACTCTCACAGTTGTAAATGCGAACTAGAAGCACACCCGTAATGTTTACGAGCCAAAGCTCTTCCTCTGGGACCTGCTGGTTTCAGTGGCTGCTTTACAGGGCAGGTGACGCAGCATGCAGCCTGAGATAAAATAGTCCCTGTTCTTGTTCTCTATTCAGTCCGAGCTTCACATCAATATCCATTTGTGATTGGTCTGTGCAGCTCTCTGATGCTAGTTTTCTCATTTTTGCCAAATACAGAGTCAGACTGCATGAAATTTCGTCACTCCACCCCATGTTTTCTTGGATAAAATATGACATTGAATCCCTCACTCTGTCACTGGGAAGTGTTTCCAAGTGGGAGCTCAGTTATTCATGATTTCCACTCACTCTCAGAGATGATAGAGGCCTCTCTGTGCTTTGCTGCCTCCTCCTGTTGTCTCCCTCAGTGCTTATCTGAACAGATTGGGAAAGTGCTGCCTCAGGGAGTCCATCACGAGGAGCCAGCAGCTTCAGTGCGTTTAGATCACTTGCTACTGGATTTAAATGGCTGCGTCTTCACCTCTGTTGCATTTCTTTACTCCCTCCTCTTCAGTTTTCTCACATTTCACGTCCACGGCTCAGCTCCTTTTCTGTTGAAATAAACACTGTGAACGCTCGGAGCTGCACCGAGGCCTCAGAGGCCATTCGTCAATATATTTACCATGATGTCATAGCGCTTGTTAACCTCGAGCGAGGGGGTCGGGAGAGGAGCTGTGATTTATCATTTCTTAAATGATTTCGTTGCTTTTAGTGCATCCTGACTGACACATTCCTGGATAAATTTATTATCGGTTGTTAATTTATTAAAGAAATATTTACGATTTTGTGTGTAGCTTATTTTGTCATTCAACAGTGGGACATATTTCTCCTCAAGGCTGTAAACTAAGAGCAAGTTTTCCAATTTCTATCTATAACAACTGCACACATTGTTTTTACTGATGAAGAGAGATCATTTATTCTAGTCTAAATGAATTAATTCCTCAAACAATTAAAGGTGCTTTATATACCAACACAGGGAAAGAGCATCTTGTTTTCATAGTACACAATTTAGTTATCCAGTGCAAGGATACAAGTGTTTTTAAGTTAACTTTACAAAAAAAGGTGGAAAAAAGAGTGACGAAGCTAATGTGACGTCACCCGCTGGTTTGTGGACTCACATTTTGAAGTCAGGAGTTTGGCGTTTGATCCTAACCCTATCCAGAAGTGACTATATTTGCATATAGTGGGAGGAGTGAGGAGGCGGGTTTGACCCTTGAACCCTCCAAAGTGTATGAGAGTCAAATTCTGGGCGCGTCTCACTGGAGACCATAGAGGCCTGTCAATCAAAACTAACCACGCCCCTAAATATTCCTCTTCTTGAAGACTAATATCAACTTAATTATGAATATTTTTTGGGGGGATGGACCACCAGATCACTTATAAGAAGAGCTGACTTTAGCTAATGACATCACAATGACTTGTGGGTTTTTTGGAGCCAGCCTCTATTGTCTGTTGGGAGTTTTCTACACACAGTCGATGATGTATATATGGCCTGATTCCAATTATTTAAAAACAAACAAACAAAAAAAATCATCTTTGCAAATGAAGAAAGACACACTTCAGTAGGTCGGAGCTTTGAAGCTTTGGAGGCATCTTTTTCCCACAGTCAGATGTTTCATTTCTCTCAGGTCCTCCCTGTTTTCTGTCCTGATGATGCCTGTCTTATGTTTAATATCAGATGTCAAGGACAAACTGTCTCTGTGAGAAACACTGAATGTAAAATAATATTGAGTCTTAGACAGTTGGTCCACTGTCTCTGCATCATGTGCTCATTCTGGATTCTCTCTTAATGTAAATGTTTCAGTCGATGTATATGTTAGTATTTACATATGAGAGTCATACACTACAAAGTGCCACTTCCTCAGATTGTTAGTGTGTGTGTAGTAATGTATATGTTTCCTAATTCATGTTGCAGCCCGACCTTCTCATTGTGTTTACATGGAGGCCCTGAACTCACTGGCAGCAGCAGTGGAGGGTTTCTATTATGGTACCTTTTAAGATAAGATGCTTTCCTGCCTCTGACAAGGCTCGCTGGTCGAGCTTGTAGGTCAGTGACCTCTGAGAGATAAGACGGACACACTATGCTCAGCGGCCAAACGTGATAACACAATGAACCACCAACATGATGGGACCTGACAGAAAGTCCTACTGACTGTTTGTCTGCAGCTGTAACTGTGACACATCATTTGTACCCCGACAGAGGAGGTGGTGGATTATTTGTGACAGTGTCAACATGAGAAATGTAGTCATCTCCTTCTTCTCTCCAAGATTCAGATGCTGGATTTATGGATTCCTAAATCAGATCCTTCAGAGCTGTGTGTGTTTTGGTGACTCACAAAGTCAACATGAACCAAGCTGCAGTGCAGTCATTATAACGTGGTGTGTAATGTGAAAAGTGGCAGTTGTTGGGACGCGAGGGGCCGATGGATCCTGGAACTGGTGACTAACAACAAAGGGAGGATTTCCCGTGCTGCTTTGGTGGAAGAATGCAAATTTGTGGTGTACAGCAGATCCAGCTGCATTTGTTTACTGCTCACCTCTTTCATCAGGACAAACACTCTCACATGCAGCCCAGCATCCTGCGTTTTCCTCTTTTCATCCCGGTGGCACTGGGTCTGAAATCAGTTTTCAATTGCTCACATCAAAGACTACTGTCTGCAGCGCATACCTCGCGTTATACGAGGAGCGACACGACTACGAAACGCAGACCAGGCAGACACATGTGCACGTAGGCAGACTCACCCCCTGTGCTGTTTTACGGCTGCACACCGGCCTCGTTTAACAGGCAGACTTCTCCGGGCTTCTACACTAAATGACCCTTTTCCCCCGGGGGTGGTGGGGGACAGGCCGTCTGGTGATTGAACATGTGGCTGGGCCTCGGTATGCTGCTGGTATGCCTTTTATGTGCTGGTTTCCCTTTTTGGAGGTTGGGGCTGGTTTCGACGGCGCAGACCTGAGAGGGAAAGTGACGACGCCCCCCCTCCCACAGCCAGGAGGGATGATTTGTTGATAAAACTCCAGGGTCCGTCTCAACTGTGGCTTTCAGGAATGCAGATCGCCGATCACTATTGGGAGGCAGCAGTTTGTCATTTTCCCTGTTTATGTCTCTAATAAGAGCCTCAGCTGATCACTGTTAGACTGGTAATGAGCTTCAGCAGTAGGTCGACTGCATGTTTTATCCAAGCATCGACTGAATGGATGAAGCTAACGTAACATCACACGTTGGTTTGTGGACTCACAGTTTGAAGGCAGGAGTTTGGCGTTAGAGCGTTGCCATGTTGGTTGTTTGGAGCCAGAACAAACCATATTTGGATATGAAGGGAGGAGTGAGGAGGCGGGTCTGACCCTTGAACCTGAGGGTGCTGTCCAATATGCACGACCTCAACTTCAGCACTGCTCTCATTGAAAACCAAATCAACATAAACTGGACAAATTTTAGGTTTCAACACAAAATACACAAATTTCTCCTGAGAATGAAGTAAAAAAACAAAGAAACAACTAAGTAATACCTGAATACATGTTGCAGAGCTGAATCCTTTTCTTTCATAAACACATTTCTTTTAAACTGTAACCACTGCACTCAGTCATAGCAGCCGGTCTGTGCAACACTGTTTCTTTTTCATCAGTCATGTTTGTATGATTTAACTGAACACTTGTTCAGTTTTACTTCCAGAAAATTTACGGTATCGTGAAATATCAATGTTACAATACTTAAAGAAACAAAACAAAACAGGACATTATTTTGCCTACCTTTGTATTATATGTACATACACTGAATCATCTCCAGTGGACTCTGATGGTTACATTTCAGATGTGTAAATAGGTCAGAGCTGCCACACTCTAAGGGAAAGCAGATATCTCAAAGGTTGGTTTAACTTGTCAAAACGTCAGAAAGATTCATCACTAAAACAGCTGCATAATTAAAATGACTGTAGTTGTCCAAAAGCTGATATTTTGTCCCGTTCTCTGAGGAAAATCATAGTCTAAATAAACAGAAATTTTAAGGTCGAGCTTTAGGCGTCTCTGTGCAACCAGCTGGTTTGTTAACACGTCTGACCTCCAACACATCTGTCTCCCTGTGACCTGCAGCTTCACCCCCATCGCTCACTCCCTGTCTGCTCTGTTCAGGTGTTCAGGTTGGAATGGAGGACGCGGGTCTTCCCCAGGGCTCCAGTAAGAGCCTGACGGTGCCGGTCGGCCCCGTGGAGGCCTTCATCCCGCAGCCACCTGTGATGGAGACCGGAGAGGCGGGTCCACCGGGCAGGATGACCTCATCCAAGCTGCCCAAGGGCACCGACGGCAGCATGATGCCTGTTCAGGGTTTTGCTGGAGCTCCAGGTGAGACATGTTGCACCTCCACTCTGCTCTGCATGTCACCCAGAATTATTCCATGTCTTTCATCTTGTTGTTTTATTCAATAGCTTCCCCATTCAAATCCACTGACTCCCTAAAGACCAGCATGCCTCAGATCTCTGGTAAATGCTCCTCTGACTTTTTTGTGTTGCATTACAGCTGAGCTATGAAGTGAACTATGTTTCTGTCCATCAACAGATGTGAACAGACCTCCACCACAGCAACCTGTCATGGCTTCAGGTCAGAGTGAGTTTTCCTTTTTTCAGATTTCTGTTTCCATCATAGACTGAATATAGAGTGGATTCAAGTTGGTTTGTGGCATTTGAACTTTGTCATGTTGGTTATTTGGAGCTAGACGTGACCATATTTGGATATGAAGGGAGGAGTGAGGAGGCAGGTCTGACCCTTGAACCTGAGGTCACTGTCCAATGTGCATGAGACTGGAGTTCAGGTCTAGTTTCACTGAAGACCAGACCTGTTGATCTTACTAACCACGCCCCTAAATCTTCCTCCTTTTGAAGATCTACTTCATGATAATTTTTTTTTCAGATGGATCAATAACAAGAAGAATTTAGTTAATGACATCAGAATAACATGTGGGACAAATGTATTTATTATTAAAAATGATGATTTTCTAATTTGGAGACAGCATCTAGTGGTCTTCAGGAGTATTGCACTTTTTTGCACTTCTGCATTGGCCTCATTTTTGAGATCCGGTTGCTTTGTCCATTGCTGTGTACAGTCTCGGTTGCCATGGTGTTTTCTAAGTTGTGATGCTCCTGTGTTCAGGTGAGAAGGTGTCGTTCTCAGCTGGTCTGACTCTCACACCGTTTCAAGGCGACGTGGGGATCATTCGGTTCCAGAAGGTGCTGGTTAATGATGGAGGACATTACGACCCTCACAAAGGTACATAATACTGCAGTCTCACTGAACCGTACATGACAGCATGAAAACAACACATGGGACTTTGTCTATAAATCCAGATTAGTCCATATCAACTATAGTGGACAAATGTTTTAACAAGCTAGTCTTGGTTCAGTCCCTGACTTTGCAATTTGATATTACACTGAATGACCGTCTCAGCATCTCCCTGTGTTCCCAGGTATCTTCACAGCTCCCACAGACGGACGCTACCTGGTGACAGCTGTGCTCGCACCACAGCGAGGAGAGAGGGTGGAGGCGGTCCTATCAGTGGCCAATCGCAGCATCCAGAAGCTGGACTCTGCGGGTTTCCTGTCTGGAGCTGCAGCGCCGGCGTCACATGAACAATGTAACTGCAGCAGTTCAGCTTCACTGAGTCTGGTGCTGTCACTGAAGCGAGGAGACCAAGTGGGACTCGTCATGACCGCCGGAAAACTCGCCATCTCAGACTCTCCACAGATCCTGTCGTCGTTCAGCGCCGTGCTTCTTTACGCCAGCCCGTCAAAGCGGTAGCTCTCGCATGTACAGAGACAACCTTACAAAGGCCACGAGTACATTACTGGTGACACAGCTCATAGGGAAGTTATATTATCAGAGGAGGAAAGGACTGTTTATTTACCTGAAAGAAAATAAGGAAAAAATAGTCTCCAAATAATGAGATACATGAGTACTAATATATAGTTTACATTGCAATTACATTACTGTTATTTTTATCCTGGCTGTAGCCTGCAGTTTCTCAGTAAGTTTCTACTGTGATATTTAAAACACATCGTATAACTACAACACCTGGTACTTCACCAGGTCACACACACACACACACTCAGTCACTCCCCCGGACCAGACTGTACATACAGAGATGGATACAATCAGCCTGGTGGTTTGTGGACTCACATTTTGAAGCCAGGAGTTTGAATGTTGCCATGTTTTTGTTATTCTTTGGGGCTTGGGGAGGTTTGGAGCAGGAAGTGACCATATATGGATATGAAGGGAGGAGTGAGGAGGCGGGTCTGACCCTTGAACCCAATGACAGTGCGAATTGTGTATGAAACTCGAATTCACAGGTGACTCCAAGCCACCTGTAAATCACTGGATCAGACCTGTCGATCAAAGTAACCCCGCCCTTAAGTCTTCCTCTTTCTGAAGCCTAATATCTGATTATTATTGACTTGACTTTAGTTAAAGACATCAGCATGACTTGTGGAAAAATGCAATGACTGAGTTTTTTGGGGCCAGCATCTAGTGGCCATTGTTGGTATTGCACTTTTTTTGCACTTCCACATTGGTTTTACATTTGAGACCCAGTTGCTATGTCCATTTATTTACATACAAACTCACAGACTTGCTCTCTCTCACTCACCTACCTACCTGAGGTTAACCGTATAGAATAAGCTTTGATTTCCTCTTTTCTTTCAAATATCGTCTTTTTATTAAAGCATCATTCAACATAAGATGTCGCTTTAAATGATCATCAACACAATCCTACACTTACATTGAAGATACATCCAGTTTTAATGTACAGTAGATTTGCAGTCTACAAAATGAGCTCACCTCTCACAGTTTAATATTTATCATTGCTGTTTTCCATTTGTCCATTGTGCTTACAGTGTTACTTGTAATGTAAAACTGAAGGTACACAAATTAATCACAACAATCTACAGAAAAGACTTTAAATATTCTTCATTCAAAAGTGAATCAGCTTCATAAAAACTATGAAAATACTGTGTGTTGTCTTCACACAAAGTTTGCCGCTTTCATAGAAAGAATACAGTAAATTGTACTGACAGTTACAGAGAGTGAAAGAAATACAAAACAAAAAGAGGCATTAACAATATTAACAGGATGTGGTTCTCACAACAGCAACATCCGGCAAAAAAAACATCAGAAACTGATTAAAATTCTTGAAAAATAGTTGTGTAACCCAACTACATCAGGAATTTGAAAAAATACTTACCAAATAACAGCAGCAAAAGTGACTTTATACAATAATGCAGTTATTGAACAGGAGCAAATAATCACACATTTTTACTTTTTAGCATATTAGTGCAAAATCCTTCTGCTTTGGAGCAAAATACAGTAAATAAGACTGTAAGAGAACGAGTAAGGCCTTAAAGGTACTACACAGCTGTGTGAAATACACCATGTTATGTAGAAAGCACTACAGTCAGTTTCTGCCTAAATAAGTGATTAGGCAACTTCTTTTCCAAAAGTATTGTCGTGAAAATTGTGCAAATGTTATGAACACTAACAGCTCTGTCAGACTTTTGACTGAGTCTTCAAACAGTAATAACAGTAATAATAATAATAATAATAACAATAATAACTGAGGAGATGATGATGTGCATTAAAAAAAATATGGAATACAATACTATTCAGGGCTGTGTAAGATAATATCAAACTACTCCAGCGGCCTACACAGATCCTGACATCATCAGTACTAAACCAGTGCTACAGTCATAAAACACATCACGGCTCTGAGCTGATTTCAAGTAAGGAGCAGAAAACAGTCCTGAGTCACAGCAGCTCCTCCAGGCACACCTCAGCGATCGGCTGTCTCCAGTAACAGAAGGAGCTGAACTCGGGGCAGCTGAAGGCGGCGCTGTGTTGTGAGCTTCGTAAAGGGAAAACATGCTCCACCAGCTCACTCAGCCGGCTGTATCTGCCAGTTATTAAGGAAAAGATAAAAAAAAAAAAAAAAGCAGTGAAAACAATAAACATTTGTCTGAGGGAAACAGCTGACAGACAGAAACCAGCGATGGCTCCCTACTCACGATGTTTTATTGCCTTTGGCTTGCTCAAGGATCAACTCCCCCTTGGGATTCACTGTGAATATCCGGCACACAGGAACACCCACTTGCTTGTAGGCAAACACGTCCTTATTAGAAAATGAAAAAGACAGTGAGGATCATTTTTCTAAAGGCAAACATCTTATCTGCAGTTAGGAAGTTTTTAAAGAGGACCTATTCTGCCTTTCCATGTTTTCTGTTCTAAACACAGTTTTATAAAGTTGTTTGTTCATATGACCAGAGATTCAAATCATGAGGTTAATGTTGTGATGTTACAGTAACTTCTGAGGAAAGTGCTCAGACTGCAGCCTAATGAAATCTGTTTTGAAGGCTGAAAGTGTGATGTAGGGAGACAGATTGTGGTCGTCATGGTAACTGAACACATTCTTTGATACTCCCCTTTGGAAAACTGCTTGATTTATTTATTTCATGTACTGCAACATTTAAATAACTGCCTGTGCACAGAGATACTGTGCAGATATTAACATTTTACTACCTAAGTTATCTTGAGTATTTCTCGACAGTCACATTTTCCACTTCAGTCGGTATTTTCCAGCATTTCCCACACGTACACTGATTAATATGGACACATCTGACATTTTTCAGATTCAGACTCAAACATGTTCACACTGGTTACAAAAGTTTGAATTTCCAATCAACAATGTTACTTTGTTTGTTTACAGTCTCACATTGGAGTCGGATCCGCCTCCTGTCACAATCCCTGACGTTAGCCAATCAGAAGAAAGCAGGCTCTTGAGAACAGTCCATTTCACACAGCAATCTGTGTTTCTAGTCTTGGCCTCCTCTAGACTAGTTTTGCATGAAACTGGACATGAACATAATGGGTCCTCTTTAAAGTAATAATACAGCAAAAAAAATTACACTTACACTCTCTCTGTTTCCAAAGGCGGCGTAGAAAGGATGTGTGTTCGGGAAGAACAGGTTCTTGATGTCTGTGAGGCATTCGATCTTAAACTTCTCCGGCTTCTTCTCTATGACCTCTCTAACAAGACAATTTAAAAGATTAACCTCCAACCTTCTGCTGCTGGAGCTTCCTTCACTAATTTGTTGTGCGTTCAGGACGAGCCGTCACTTTTAACCACTTAATTAGTAGCTTAATGTTACCATAGAATTGCAGTGTTTGTATGGTCACAAAACAGCAGTTTGTCTCAAGGCAAACAAGCAAAAGACAAAGCAAAATGACTGTAATTTGGATCGTCATAAATGACTTCCTCCATCCATGCTGCGGCAGAACTCAAGTTGCCAACACAGGCTGATAAACATCTATTATTGAAATCCTGTAATGAATCGCAGGTGTCCCATCCAAACACTGCTGTGGGCAGGAACGAGCGGAGCATCAGGAAATAAGAGGATTTTGTTTGTTCACCTGTGGAAGGCAGAGAAGAGGCTGCTTGGTGAGAGCATGAGGGGTCCCTGAGGCAGGAGGGTCCCTCTGTCGTTCACCCAGTGCAGGTATCCTCGGGTCATGTCGGCCATGCCGATCGCTCGGGCCGAACAGTACAGGAACTTGTAACCATTCCTGCAGGGGATCAGATATTTGCTGGTTAGATGTTTCATCTCATGCTGACAGGAAGTGGTCATGGAAACAGTGTTCTGCATCTTACTCGTGCACCGAGTGGTAAAGCTTCGCGATGCCCTGGTGAGTCCAGTCTTTACCGAGCTGAGGCAGAATCTGACCAAACACATCGGATCTGTGAGTGTGAGGAGGGAGAGAAGAGATTTTTATCCAACAAGATAAATTCTGGTGCAGTCTTATCCAACAGCTGTGATATTTCATTACAAGTTCTCTCTTGTACTGTAACAGTCAGGGGAACTCAAATGCTGCATTTTAAAAATAAATATATGTTATTGTCAGCAGTGTCCCATAGTAAAACTCAGATTTGTATATTTTTAGGTATAAAATAAAGTAATACATTAATAAAACATTTGTATAATTAACTTAAACGGTAAAAGTCAGCTGTGCAGTTGCAGGTTTAAAAATGTTATTATTTAGGGGTGTGGTTAGTTTGATTGACAGATCTGGTCTCCAATGAAATGACACCTGAACTCGAGTCTCATACACATTTGGAGCATCCTTGGGTTCAAGGGTCACATCTGCCCCCTCACTCCTCCCTCCATTACCAAATATGGTCACTTCTGGCTCCAAACCACCAATATGGTGACAATCAGATCAGTGATGTCACATTAGCTTCATCCATTCTATAAACACAGTTTATGGATTTCACTGACTAATTCTGACATGACAGTAACTGTTCAGATCACAGGACAGTCACATGTCCCTTTACAACTTCACCACAGTATAATAAAGAGGTGTGTTGTTCTCGTACTTGGTGATGGTGCCGTCGATGTCCGAGATGATGACCTTGTCGTCCCAGTTCCACAGGTAGATGGTTCCCTCGCAGCGACACGTTCCCTGGTACTGAGTGGTGATACTGAAGGTCACGTCGTTTGGCCCTTCTCTCAGCTTCAGACTGGCCTAACAGAAAAGATGCTGAAAATGAGCTGCACATATTTGTACAGTGAATGTCAGCACAATCTGATCACTAGGGTTTTATTATTTCTATTGAAGAAGTGGATTTTTTCCACTTTGCAGAGGCTTCAGAGGATAAGAGCATTCAGAGTAGCAGTAATTAAGATCTGCTCTTTAGTGAATTGTTAATGTATCAAATTTAGGAGAGTATCAAAATAAAAGCCTGTCACTCAGACTTTAGATTTTTCTTTTTTTCTTTAAATTACCTTTGCTTGTCTTTCTGTTTTTGCTCGTCACATGTCAATATGTACAGTTTTTATGTACAAGTGTGCGCTGTTGTATTTGTAATTTTCTGTTTTAATACATATATTTCTGTGACATATTCTAATGCAATTCATTTACATAAGATTTCACTACTGTTTGTTTTTTTTCAGGCTACAGGGAGTTAACAAATACAGTACAGGTTTTATTTCTGAGTCTGTTTCTGTCTTTGTCTGTTAATCACACAATGAACTTACTATCTGGTCAGACGACAGGCGGAGGGATTTCTTATAAGAGTGGCAGGGCGCCAGCGGTGGGGCCTCAGTCTGCACACGCTCAGTAGGTGTCAGAGCAGGTGCCACGGCGTTCAACTCTTTAGTCTCGTCATCGCTGGACCACTCTGCTGCTTTCTGCCTGCAGGACAGAAAACATCATCTGAAGGAAAACGTGCATGAATCGTAAGAGCAGGGAAAGTAGCAACTCATGGCCATAAAGACACGTTTATAAAAAAAAACCAGAACAGCAGAGGCATTTACAGCCACCAGAGGGCAGCAGACTCCATCTGCCTTCATCCTGTGTTTTTGTTTTGACCCTTTTCACTCAAAAACTTAATAATAATTTCTAACACAGCTCAAACTAGAAACTTCTAATTCAAACCATCTTTACATTTTTTTCCTTTGGATTCTTAAGCAGTCATGACCTGACACCACTGCTCACTGACTAACATGCTAATCCACCCACTGTAGGACATGTTTACCCAACACTGCTTGCGTTGGTGTGTGACGGTCGTGTTGTGAGGAAGCCAGAGCTTTGTTGCTGACTCACTGTGTTTCTGGGGCCTGATGGAGGGCAGGGCTGTCTCTGGTCAGAGACTCCTGTCGCTCTAACTTCGTCTCCAATGATAACTGAGGAGAGGAGGGAATGTTTTAACCTTTCATCACTTCAAATAAACATCCAAAAACAAACCAACCTACAGTAAACAGTACAGCTCTTTCATAAGCGAGGTTTATTATATAATGATGCAAAACAGAGATGGTTTCTGATGCTTTGGTGCAACCTGTTCCTCATTTGTCAACACGTTTGCAATGCAAAGTTACTCAAACTGTTTGGGATTCCCACTGACATCCTCCTCACTCTGATGACGTACAAGTGACTCATGAGGTTACCTGAAGAAACCAGTTATTATCACACCTGTTTCACGCTGCTCTTCCTCCAGAACCACCAGCGTCCAGACTTTTTTGGCATCTTCTCCTTCACCCAGGCCTCCTCTGTAGCCTGCCATTTGAACAACACATTCACGTGTAAATAAGATGTAAGCAGCTCAGTGTAAGCACCTGAGACTGGAGGCTACCTTTGGCAGGTTCTTCTGGAAAGCCTGCATGCTCAGTATCAACGGGGCTGCCAGCGTCCAGTTGTAATACCTGGAAAATAAAGGTTCTTTAGCATGAATGTGCAAATGTTACAGTGATGGTGGATTAATAAAGAAACAAAGAGTAGACAGAGTCACCTGTTGGAGATTCTAACCACCAGATTGGGATTGTCAATAATCGCTGGATTCTCTGCAAATTCATTGTAGGTGATGATGTGCTCCATGAATTTTTCTGGAAGGAAAAGGTAACGTAAGGTCATAACATCATCACTCCAACAGAAATGTGTAGGAGAGAGAACAACATAGTGATGCATCCTCATCACAAACAAGGACTTCAACAACACAACAGTAGTAAATATACAGTAGTTTGCTGCTAGTATAAAGACTAATGTGAGGAATTGAAAGGAACAAAAAGGAAGAAACAAATCCCTGTCTCTAAACTACAAAATGGTATTCTGTATGAACAATATAATTTCTACATACTTTATTCAGCTTCATTCAAAATGATACTTTGTTTACTTAAAGTTGCCATGAGGCAAGTCAGGGTTCAGTGTCTCTTTCAGTGGACAGGACGAGGAGAGGGTTGAACCAGCAACCTTAAGTTTCAGTGCAAACCCAACAGAAGCTAATGCAAAGACGAGGGTAGATGCGACAGACGTGAATTCAGGTCCGCACAGTATGAAAAAGTTTTGAGTGAAAAATTTGCGTCACGTGGTATCCAATCAGCACTGAGATTCCCCCACGCTACCGAGAAGCAGAAATGGAGGACAAGAGTCTGGTATCGAGAGCTTTATGACACGACTCTGTACTGGAATAAAACCAGGAAGGAGAGGCCTTGGAGAGAAGTCAGTCAAGTTGTCTTCACCATTTTCTGGGACTTCCACAGCAGGTCAAAGGCAGCAGCATTTACAATCTCATTAAATGTTGATGGCAGAAATGGCGGGTTTCTGGATGGTGTGTTTTCCCGGAGGAGCACTATTGGCAAAATCTCCAAATTTAGTCCAGCAGGTGTATTCGCAGAGAGTGAATTTTTGCCTCATCTGCTTCACAATTATTGGACGAGGTAATAATCACCTTTAGGGATCTCCGAGTTCTCACCAACTCCTCCACACAGCGACAGCGTGACGTCCGGCAGGTCGCCCGCAGAGTCCGACAGACACTCGGTGCCGCTGTCTGCTGCTGCGCTGCCCACTGACTGAGGCGACTGGGAACCAGAGCGTCGTCCCGGCTCCACCCAGTGTTTAGAACCCTGCTCCGACTCACTGAGACACACACACACACACACACACTAGTATCAGTTTGAACAATGATTGTAATTATTTGGTTGTGAGGCTCTGCAGAGCTGGCTCACAAACACAAAGTTCTGAGTATAAATGCTTTGTAATCTACTAAACTTTTGTGAATGTAAATGTATGTATTAAATAATCCTAAATAACTGATGAGTTCATTCTTAAAGAAGTCCCAGGTTTGTACCTTTTAGGGAAGTACCGAGCAGCAACATCAGGCTCAAGTGCAGTCAGGTCCTCCAGGTAAATATCCTCAGGTCCCTGATGTTGGCTCCTCTTCCTCACACCTTCATTTAAAGGAAAACAAGAGGCCTTTACTTAGAAACTGCTGACTTCATTTCTGTCCCCACTTCCTTTTCCTCTTTCTTTACTTCTACGTATGAATGCATTCGGCGTCAGACGCACAGAGTAAGCTCAGAGAAACAGAAACCACATCCTTCCTGTTCACATTCACGTACATTTAAGCTGGGTGTAGTTACCAACACATGCAGATATCCACAGAGAGAGTCCTCCATCTCATTTCAGATGCTAAATAAGAACAATTCAAGTAATAAAATTCATCTTAATTTGTAATTTATCCACATATGGAGGATCCTGCTTTCCATACAGTTCAATGTATTTTCTTGAATGATAATTTTTATATCCATACAGGTGAATGAAGTCCCTTCAGTAAAGAACACAATGCAAAGAAACCAGGACAGGACCTTTTCATAGTGAGGTATAAACCACCTTACCCCTCCTCTTGCTGGGTGAGTCTGTGGATTTGGAGTCTCCAGCCTTGTTGTCACCTCCTCCAGCACCAGAGACATTGTCCCTGCGGCTGGGCGGCGAAGACGTCCACCTCGTCTTGCGTCCACTTTTGCAGCTGTGGTCACAGTTACCAGGACTCGGCTCGGAGGTGAAGCTGCGTGACATTAACTCTGAAAGGTCTGGCCCGGGCTCGGTAATGCTTGTACCGTGTGATGAGTCTTCAGGGGGCTGTGGTTTGATGGTCCGCGGCTCTGGTTTCACAATACTGCAAAAAGCATCTGCTGTCCTCTGTCCTCCTCCTCCTCCTCCTGCTTCTTCCTCCATGGCCTCCGAACTCAAGATAACCCTGAAATGCGTGCTCTCTGAGGGAGTGATGGTCAGCATCTTTGGCTCTGATTTGTCCTTTCTGTTGACCTGGATACAAAACAGCAAAAGCTTGAATATACATACTTTTTGTTTTCTATTCTTAGAAATCTTGACATGAACTGAACTGAGTCTTTACCCTGGTGGACTCTGGAAACTCGCCCCAGGTCCACTGCATGTGGGACTCGGCCCTGAGCATGCTCTCTGTCGGCTTCACCATCAGCTCCGAGTCGCTCTTCGGCGACATGGGCTCGTTCACCTCCCTGATCAAAGCAAAAACCACATTTCCACTGAGTCAGCTCTAATAACCTTGTGGGAGCGTCGCTCTGTTTGGATAAAGTGAACCATCTCATTGTGTCTCTCTGCTCGTATGAACTGTGTAAATATTTGAATGGGCAGACTGGGAGGGCCGTACGTGCTGCAGGGCGACCAGTCTCCATCAGAGAAGGGGTAGCTGTCCCATTCAAGGTTGGTGAGCGGCGAATGTTGCCTGTGGTCCATGTTGTCCTTCATCGTGGACAGTGAAGATGCTCTGATGAAAGGACACAATAGAATTAACAACTAAGCTTCACCGAGATACACATCAAACTTCATTAAGTAAAGACGTCTGTTCACCGTCCGCCGTGTGCGCCTTGCTCGTCGTCTGAACTGAGCTCACACAGGTCCAGCTCGCCGCCTGCAGGTGTTGTCGCCGTGGTTTGCTCCTCCTTGCGTGGCTCGGCTTTGTGCTTCCTCCTGCGTCTCTTCTTCTTCTTGCCAGTGGAGTTGGGGCAGAGCTGGAGCTGGTTTCCAGAAGCCGGGTCCTCTGCACCGAGAAGCTGGCTGGTCTCTGCTGCCGATCCCCCACATCTGGGCTCTCTGCTCCTGAACAGAGCATCTTCTGTGGGGATGGGCGAGGTCACCAGGTGGGCGGGAACAATCTCCTGTAGCAGATACAAACAGTAAGATCAAAGTCTTCCTCATTTTCATGTTATGATATTAAAAAATAAAGAAAACTTACATTGTGCTGCTCTGTCTCCTGGACAAAAAAGGCCTCTCCATTGTCTCCAAGCTTCATCTGCAGCTCCACAGGTTCTCCATTGACCTCGATGTCAATCTGCAGAGTGAAATTAGATTAAATACCAGAAGATATAGTCACACAAAGCTTTACTGTGCAGCACCAGGTCACTGTGTTCCCCTCAGATGGCTTTAACCAGCACTGCTAATGAGGCTTAACAGAAAACAACAATATGTACGTTTACAATACAGGTCATACAGACTGTGCCACAGATTTACCTGAAGATTTGGAGCCGAGCAACTGAGAAAACAAACTAGGCTCACTTTGTTAAACGAGGTCAACAACAACCATGTAGTGGGAAAAAAAAGCTAAGCTAAGACTTTGTCATATTTTCTTTCTCTACAGTGGCAAAGATGCTGTTAACTCCAACACGTGATTTACAGAATTAGAAGTGTCAACCACAGACTCCTTCCTGTTTGTCGGCAGCAGATAAGACTCATGTGTATGCCACCTGGTTCTGAATGGTGTGAATCTTTACAAGTTGGGAACGAGAGGCTGAATGGAGCTTCAGTCCGTGCATCCAATCTCGGTCCTCCTTTAATCGACCGCGACACAGTGGCTATAAATAGAAGCAAAGTGCCTCTCACAGGAGCAGACTGCAGACAGAGGACTGGATGGTAATGAGCTTGATAGAAAGTGGCAGACAGCAGCTACAGATTTTAGATAACACTCTCCCCATGTCCCATTTCAGTTTGCAAACTTATATATCTCACATATTACTGGAAAAAAGTCATCACGGGTGTGCAGCTGCGAGCACTCCTCACTCACCACTTTCTCTCTGGAGCGCAGCACTCCCAGTTTTCCGAAGCGGACGTGGAATGGAGAGCACTGGAAGGTCCCGTCGGGCTGTCGGACCACGATCACGTCGATGCAGCCGGACAGAGTGGCCTGATTGATCCCTTTATACAGCTCCTTCACTGTCACCAGCACCTGGCCCGCCAGCTGCCCCACATAGTTCATGGTGTCCACCTGTCACAGCAAAAACACCCTTACAACGACAGCATCTTCCAAAACCTGAATTTACCGCAGAGTAAAACCATCCAGGACTTTTTTTTTTTTAAGTCTTACTAGGCCACTGTCCCTGTAGCTTGGCTCCTGTTGTTCAGAATAGTCTGCAAAGGAAATGCAAGACGGTCCCTAAACACAGCGGCTCTGTCCTATATTCCTCATAAGAGTCCTGAGCTGATCAAGACTTAATCAGGGCCTCGAGTGCTGCATCAGAGCAGAGAGGACAGTTTGTTTCCACAAACCAACAGCACAAAATGTACCAGTTTGAGTCAATGCAGCCACTTACTTCAGCTCCTTATGACCATACATGACAATATTTAACTGATTATTAAGAAACTGTGTATTCTGAACAGTTATGAAAGCACTTCTTGTACAAACAGCAGTGCAAACTTAATGAAGCGTCCTTCCTCAGGCAGGTCGCTGTGCTCTGTCTCACATTAGATTGCTTAGGTTTCAAATTTTACTATCTAACCGAACATCAAACCATTTACTTTTTGTTTCTGTCAACTTACATCTCAGCGCTAACGACTATTAATATTCTCTGATGGTTTCAGGTCATCTAACACCACGGTCTGTCTGCTCATTTCTCACAGCACCACTGGAAGTCAGGCAGTGCTGTGAACTGTGGCGATGTAAGGGTCGTCAATTATGCTAAATTAAATCTCACAAAGAGCAGCATTCATGAGGGTACGTTTGGTAAAATCTGGTTTGAAACTCTCAGACAAGAAAACAAAAATACTCTTTATATGGGGTCTGTTTGATTGATGACCCCATGGGTTTTCTCTTTTAAGTCATTATTGAGTTAGTCCTAAACAGATTTAAACTGTGGGTGAGATTTTTCTACTGAGCTTCTCCTGTTTGTCAGCAGTAGTATCACTGGATGTGAAAAGATATTTAACTGAACATAAAAGCAGCTTTTATCAACAAAAGGTTTATTAACCAAAAATGCATGAGAACTCTACTGAAGGCAAAGTAGATGAAACAGATACAGTGTCTCAGCTGTGATCAGCTACAATCACATCTGAAACTGTCCAATTACAGAGTGTGAAATCCACAACAAACTTCCTGTGGTGTGCTGTTGGAGTGGGAAGTCAGAAAACGTGACATGCTTCACCAAAGGAGACAAAACTGAAAGTGTGAAGTGTCAGTGAAACCCAGAGACTGTTCACAGGATGGACGAAGCTGATGTGACTTCACCTGAGAGACATGTCTCCTATTCAGTCCAACCTGGTGCCACTGACTTAGATTTAAACATCTTAAAGTTTTCAGTCTAAACTGACTTTGTACAGAATAAAAGAAATATCATCTTGTGTCAACCACAACAAGCACCGACTGTATCTGACCCACTCATCACAGCTGGATCACATTACACTTCCATGTTTACAGTTTACCTGATACAGATCAATGTTTCCACAGCAGTGTGTGTTGTCACAGATCAAACTGTGACATCACTGCTCCAGCTAATGACACCAGAGGCTTTTAACTGCCCCATCATCTCTGATGCACCTTGTTGTCGCATGTGTGTTGTTACGTGTTCCCACTTATCTCAGCATGTGTAATTACTGCAGCTGATTACTGTGTGTGTGTGTGTGTGTGTGTGTGTGTGTGTGTGTGTGATCTTTGTTACAGTTTTGCATTTCGAACAGTTTAAATCAGAGCTGCATACCAACTGGATGGACTTTGAAACCATTTACTTTCTAAGATCTGGCAACAAGTGCAACAGCTCGGCTGTAACAAACAATCTGTTGATAACAATCTGTACAAATGTGTCCAGTCACCTAGATTACAAAATAAAATAAGATTACAAAGTGTGATAAACACCATTAAATGACAGGAATAAATAAATATAATTAATTCTGTTTATATTAAAGTTTTCATTTAGTATCTGGCAACATTTGTCCTCTGAGGGAAAAGGATTTGAGATCAATTAAGATTTACAGATTTTATTTTTACATCAATATCATAAAATATTTTAATTTATTGGACCTAAAAAAAAATAAAAGAGAAATTCCCACCATGTCAAACAACATTTTTTGACATTG
Source organism: Pseudochromis fuscus (assembly GCA_900323345.1). Lineage (NCBI taxonomy): Eukaryota > Metazoa > Chordata > Actinopteri > Pseudochromidae > Pseudochromis > Pseudochromis fuscus. The sequence continues at coordinate 4,206 of OOFC01032826.1, read as the reverse complement.
TACTGTCAACATCTATCACCATAACACTGATATCACCAAATACAATCTATCTAATACATGTTATTCAGGTGAGTATGATAATTTATTTGTAATAATATAGAAGGTGGAGTACAGATGTGGACTCTAAGAATATAGTGATGACAGAGGTGAGTTTTTCACAGCAGGTAAAAAACTAGAAATAAAGAGATTATTGATCATTTATTCAACAAAGAAAAAATTAAATTGTCATTGAATTAAGTAAATAATCTGCAGATCAATTATAAATTAAAATACTCCATTGTGGTTTGGTTTTTGTTGGAACAGCAACGCTACAAAGAATAAAGAGCGACCACCGACTTTCCTCTGCGCCAGAATTCAAACCAGCAACCCAACTCACCAGAGTCCAGGGGGACTTCAGGTGCAGCCGGTGGTCCTGCCGCTCTGCAGGTGTCCTCCCTGAGAGCTCCATGGTCCCTCCACAGCATTAATGGGAGCTAAGGCCTTCACCCACCTCCTGTCAGCCTGCTCCTGGTCTGTGCCCTGCACCACGGCTCCCACAACCTTTCTACACACACTGAGGGAAAATCACCCCCAGCCCGAGATCTAACACGCTTACATAATCTACCTTAGCTCCAGCCTCCCTACCGCCATCACCGTCCTCGAAAAGTCTCCATAAACAGCTTGAAGGAACAGTTTCGTCATATTTCGTTTTTTCTATATGTGAAACAGATCAATAGTTGCCAGAACCTGTTATCATGTATTTCTTTGTATTTATGTGTGCTGGAGTACACACTAAAAAATGTTGGGTTGTTTTCAACCAGAACTGGGTCAATATTAGACCAACTACACGATGGGTTAATTTAACCCAGTAAGATGGGTTGTTTTTGTCTAGTGGATAAAATACTGGATATAAACAACAAAATACTGAGTGAAAACAAAGAAATTTGGAGTAAAAACAACAAAATATTGAGTAAAACAACAAAATTTAAGGTAAAAACAACTAAATGTTGAGTAAAAACAAGAAAATTTGGGGTAAAAACAATAAAAAGTTTGATAAAAATAGTTCATCTTACTGGGTTAAATTAAGTAGTTAGGACGATATTGATCTAGTTAAAACAACCCAACATTTTGTAGTTTGTAAGTCAACATCTTGGATTAAACTAGATTTGATTTGTGGGTATAAAATGAAATATTAAAAAAAAATGCCAGTGTGAGTCATCTTCTGGAAACAAGTAAGATGCAGATTTACAAATGTTACTGATTAATAATGCAGGTCACAAATGTTACTGATTAATAATAAAAGATCAAATCACCACAAGCAGCAGTGAATTACACTCTACTGTGTTACACTGTGTTCCTGTAACGTGCTCTGTGTGTTTCCCCCTCCAGTGAACCACAGCACATTGTAGACTGAAAGTGCAACGCTCACTTCACAGACAAAGCAGAAGTGTCTAGATGAGAGTCATCAGGACACAACACTGCTGCAGAGTCTGATCTCTGTCTGCGGCGAGCGGACTGCACCGCTGCCTTCACGCCACCAAACTCAGCATGACTGTGACTCCTACAGCTCTTCATTTAGACCCGTCTGTGCTGCGCTGCACTAAAGATACAGCGGTGTGATGATGGTGCAAGTTGTTTTTCATGGTGGGAAAAATTGTGTGAACTGAAGTAAATTGGAGCCAGCATCTAGTGGTCATTGGGAGTACTGCACTTTTTTGCACTTTTGGGGCCCCACTTGGTTCATCCATTTCTATGTATAGTCCATTGTATTTAGATCATGTGTTATATCTGAATAAAAATGGAGGACAAACCCCTAAAAATGTTCAAAGCAATGAAATGTTTGAAATAATTCATAATCGTATGTTATTATTCATAATAAAATGCCCACACTGACATGTTCAAAGTCACATTTGTCCAGAAATCACTAAATGTTTATCCACATATATGTATACATTTCTTCAGCTGTAATTCCTAAAACAACTGAGCAACATCCATCTGCACAAAATACTCAAAAAGCTGAAGAACAAGTGTCTAAGTGGAGCTGGAGCAGAGAGTGTTTCCAAAACTGTTGTTTCCCATTTTAACAAAGAGCTGACAAACTCAACGTGTTCACACTCAGTGTAATTCAAAGTGATTACACAACAGAGGGAAGACAGGAACTTTTTAAGAGGTTTTGGACTTTCATTATTTGGCTGCACATCTTCCTCATTCACAGAAAACTGTCTGTATTGATGTGATTGATTGTCTCTTATGATAAACATATTCAAAAGATTTGTTTTTTAGGTCCTTTCTGGGATTCAAAACAAAATGTCCAGCACTTAATGACTCCAGTACAACCAGTTCCCATCCATGACTGTGAGTGTGTGGGGTGACAGGACTTTAAGAAGTGTTAATCCTGTTTATAGGATTAGGACATTAGGATCCAGCTTTCCCTGTCTCGGCACGTTTCTCCCGCTCACTACGTCCAAGTGTCCAACGTGATTCTGCGTCAGCCAAACAGAGATGTTTTTGACCAACATTGTGGTCTGACCAATCTAATACCACCGTATTTTTAACTCTGCAAACTGTATATTGATAATGCACATATTAATAATAATACTCAGATTGACTGAATATACAATGATAAAAAATAAAAGTCCTCACATTTAAAAATCTGGAGATGAGCAAATTTTACATTTCAACTTGATGAATTACTTCTGAAAAATAACTTATTGATTTTCTGTGTAGAAATGTGAATTAATGAAATAAAATACACAAATTTTAGTTATTTTAAATATCTACAATGCATCTGTGATATAATAATGGTAAAATATGTTCACTTTGAGCCTTTTAGCCACAATATTGGAAATATCATATATACCACATAACGTTATTGATATATGCACACTCCCCAATATACTTCTGAGGACTATATACAAAGCTAAATAGCCTAACGGATCTTTAGCTATAGCACAGTACTTACCCAGTAAAACGCTATGATGCGTTCAGGGACACAAGTTTTATTTTGACTAAACAAACACACTTCTCTAAGAAAATAACAACAACGTTTAAGTATCTGGTTTACCTTCTTTGTATGGCAGAAAACTGACGGCGCTTATCACTACTAATAACCTACTCACTATCACAACACTTTACAAGCGACACAACAGGATGAAGCAGGAGTTACACACAAGCCGCTAAATGACTCCTGGTAAACATGTCAGAGACTCCACGGCAGCACACAGGAGTCATATTTACACACAATAACACAAAGTCTGCGTGAGTTTTGTTTTTATAACAGCTAAATAGTCCGTACAGAGGAGAGGAAGCGGTAAAATCATCCTACCTGCCGGAGCACAGCCTCACCGCAGGCAGACTCACCGACACTGACTGAAGTCTCCGCTGCTGCTGCTGCTGTTTGAAGCGCGGTGCACCACGTGACCCCGCATGTGATTACAACGCACGAGGACACCTGATCAGGTTAATTATCAGGGCCAGTGGTTAGTTTATTATTGTAGATTTATGAGGAATGGAATTTGAGCATAAATAAATAAATAAATCTAAAGTTGTCATTGACTTCTCATTGAGTTCTGTTTTAATTTTCTTTTTCTTCTTTATTCAATAGCTATAATTTGGAAAGTCAGAATTGTCAGACAGCGCCAGTAGAAGCTTCAGACCCAACGTTGATTACTAAATAAGTAGTGACGTTGTGGCACCCACGAGATGATAACTTGACTTGGTACAGTGATAGTACCAAATGACACAGTGTCAGTGTTTCAGTAAGTCTGCTGCTGCCCTGTTACTACTGCTGCTTTGGGGACATTACAGCTGCAGCTAACGCTAGCTTTAGGGAGCCCGATGACTGAAGAGAGTTTGTGCAGGACTGTTTACAGACTGTTTACATTTTTCTACTGATGTTGTAATGATACAAAGCTGGTTAAAAGTCAGTTACTTTAGTGTCTTTTCAAGCTTCAGAGAAGTTTATTTGTGTTGTTTACATGATTTTTTGCACTTGATTGCTGAAATTTTATTTATACAAGTACATTGTTATTTATTTATTTTTTATTAATTTTTCTTTATTTGAAACTTATTTGTCTTGTCTTGTCACTGGCTGTTCAGTGGTTAATTAATGTCCAGCTGTCAATGACTGTTATACATCTTGTATTGCTTACAATATATTTGCATTTATAATACATAACCAGTCTTTCATGATCTCAATTATGTGTGGGTGCATAGTTTATGCATTAA
>OOFC01032825.1:0-31370 GCA_900323345.1 Pseudochromis fuscus | reverse complement strand
TAGACCAGGGGTGTCAAACTCATGCCATGGAGGGACGAGACCCTGCAGGTTTTCTTTCCAGCCACCTCCTAAAGCAGGTGATCTTGATAATCAGCGCCTCCTTCAATTTGTGGGAAGCAGCTAATCAGTGAGATCAGCTGCTGGAGAGCCAGTTGGAAAGAAAACCTGCAGGGTCTCGGCCCTCCATGGCACGAGTTTGACACCTGTGCCTTAAAACATATTCAAACATAAATAAAAACATTCTCAGAAATAATACAAAAAAATGACATCATCTCTCTTGGAAAAATTCCAGAGTCTATGAATATGCAAATATTTTAATTTGTAACATTGCACTAATGGATACAAGATGTCTGATTTAACTGAATGAGCCTCCTCACTATGCAATGCACACTTTGTGGGACTGACCAGGAAAGGCTTCAAAACCTATGTGCAGTACCTGTCTAAAACAGTCTTTTATTGTCAAATTGAATGTTATCTAAACTCATCATTCTGCACCAGGAGAAATAACAGTGAAAAAACAATACAATAGAGAAGAGTGGAATAGTTGATCTTTTATAGGAAATTACTAGACTGAAGGAACAAAAGCAAAACATAAAAAAATAATTATAAAATATGTTCACTACAAAATAAAATAAAAAACAATATGGCATAAAACAAGAAAACAATAAATACCCAATGTGCAAGTTATTGAGATGTGTAAAGATGGACTAAAAATGTTTGTTTTTTTAACAAAATGGAAAATACTCACACACGTGACATCTTGATATTAAGGACCTCCTGCTACATTCAGAACATGTCATTGTGGCACTGCTGACTTTTAAGCCTCAGACAAATGAAAACAACAAACTTTTAAAAACATCTGGTAAAATCCTCCCTGAGTCTAACAAAGCACATATTATTGTTTCCTGACAACAGTAAAGCAAAACAGCCAGTTGGTGGTGCTACAGCAACATGTGTTGCTCCTTTACAGAGCTGCACACACTGTAAAATCCCAAATTCATGGTAGTCCTGCATTCTCACTGCTGCTGTCAATGATTAACAACATACTCAAACTAAAGCAGTGTGGCCACATTTCCCATGATACTTTGGTATAATGTTTCCATGAATGCCGTAGCTATAATATGCCTTTTTTTAAACAGTGCCATGTTTATGGTTGCCACTGTTACGATTTAATCTTAATCCAAAATATTGTTGTACATTGCTTTTAAGAACGATATAAAATAAGAGATTATAAACATAAACCTTTATCAAAACATGCTGCAAGTTTTTCCACAGCTCAGGATGCTTCTCCCACTCCCATTTCTCTTTAGGTGCTGTAAATAGTCCAGAGTTTTCTACACATGATGACAAACACCAAAATGATTGTGAATATACTTTATTTTATTTAGGTTTACAAGTAGAATGAAATAGTATTACATTATTCTCAGTTTGGATGTATCAAAAATATACATAAAAAAGGTTCTATAATCAAACTGACTTGCTCAGTGTCAAACTCCCTGTGAATATTTGTGCATGACACAGTAACAAAGTAAAAGCTTGAGTTTCAGAAGTGCTGTTTATACAATTTTATCAACTATTGTGAACATAGTGTAGGGAGAAAAACTCAGTAACTGCTCCAATCTTCACAGACTCCTGACAAAAGTCAAGTGTGTGAAAATAAATCCTTGAGTGTGAAGTTTCATCCCTCAGTGTCATCCAGTGGTATAGGCACCTCACCAGTTGCATGTTTCATATAATGCAAATGCAGCTTGGCCACATCATCAAAGCCCACATCACAAACAAAGCACTCCCACTCCCAATACATGTGCTCTGTGTGTGTGTTTGTTTCTTGTGACTCGCGCTCATCTTTCTCCTGCACAGTTTGTGGTTGCGACTCGTCGGCTGGATCAGATGGAGCTGAGGGAGGTGGTTTGGAAAGCTTGGTGGAGCAATGCAGAGGCTCCCCACAGTCCGACTCCTCAGAGCTGTCACGATCCCCACACTCAGCATCCTCACGGGGGCTCTGACTGTCACCATTCTGTACATTGTCTTCTTTACCCATACACTCTTCCACAGTGGTTATCATTTCTGGCTCCTCTGCGATACAACTGAGAGGTGTTCTCGTTTCCATCACCCCCTTCTCTGCATGAAAAGCCCCTGGAGGCACAGTGCTAGACCCAGCATCAACCATACGATGCTTTTTTCTGTGTATAATTAATTTTGCAGGATGGGAAAAACGCTTCCCACAGACTGTGCACTGGCCGAGCTTGGTACCACTGTGGGTGCTGAAGCGGTCCATGAGCTGGGCGCTGCTCTTGCGTTGCCACAGACTGTGACGTTGCAAGTGTTTATCGAGTGACACTTCATCTCTGAAGCCTTGGGCACAACTCAAACACCAAAACGGTTTCTGTTTGTGTGTGTTAAGGTGAGCCAGCCAGGATTTTTCTGTAGTGAAGACTTCGTTACACAGATCACACCTGGGGGGCGTGTATTTAAACGCTCGACGTGACCTGTGATTTCTCAGATGACTAATCAGCCTCGTTCGCCTGATGAAGGACATCCCACACTCCGGACACTCGTACTTTCTCATACTCTGCTCATTCTGAGATTTCACTGGAGGGTGATTCATTTCATGAATCCGTTGGTGTTTTTTGAAGGAAACCAGGTACATGTAAGTCTTCCCACAGATGAAGCAGGTATGAAGCTTTCGATGTGTGTTTTTCATCGAGCCCATGGAGACTCCATCATCTTGTAACAGCTCTGAAGGCTCTGTCTGTCCTGAACCGCTAATGTTGCCCCAATCTGCATTACCACTCACGTCTTCATCTCTGTCCTCTGCAGCGTCCGCCCTCCCAGCATCCAGTTCTGCTGCGGGCATCCTGTGGTCTCCCACCTGAGCGTCCTCCTCTTCCAGGGCATGCTGGTGCAGATGAGTGTTGTAGACGTCCTGGTGGGTAAACGTCAGTCCACAATCCTTACATGCAATGCTGCTTTCATTGACTACAAAGACAAAAAAAGATTTTATAAGCACTCAGGAGGAAATCTTGTCATCCTCTGGACAACATTTTGAGCACATGAGTTTGTAAAGTCTACACATCTTTTGATTTTGTCAGTTTGTTATCAGATGAGATATGAAGTGATGTTTGATCACAGTAGTTCAGACATCTCTTTGTTACATAGAAAAGAAAAATGTGTGTGTTAATAAAACAGATAATTTCATCTTAGAGCTACGCACATTGAAAACCCTACTGATCTTCTGGATCATGTAAATTAAGCACACAGGTTTCTGGCCTCAAATCATTATGAGTCTACCTCTAGGCAACACTTTGAAATGTTTAAAAATCAAAAATATACACCATCACAAAAATTGAAACGAAAATGCCCAAATTTGGTGAGGTGGAACTGAAAAATATTCAGAATTGTGTTTGAAAAACAAGAAATAACTCCTGAAACAGACCATAAATGATCGTGATCAAATCAGATAACATTAATTTTGTTGCTGGTAATTCAAAATTGGGCAATTACTTAATTTCGTATTTTCATTGTTTGTAAGAACACATGTAATTCATAGTAGCTTAAATAAAATGAGTCAAGTCATTAAATTATTAGAATTTATGGTAAAAGTCTATCATTGTGGTGGCACACTCCAGGCTATTACATGTGCATAAAAATATAATTTAAAGTGGAAAACATGTGTATAAGATGATATTCTATGGGCATATTTAAAAACAATACACAGCTCACAAGATTCTCTGTGACAGTGATTCCAACAAGATATTAACAATAAACATGCGACAGATCTGAGACTGAAGTAATCACACAACAAAATAATTTACGCAAAAATGAATCGATTTATTTTGAGCTTTTTAGAGAATTTCATCTTATTCTTCTGAAACAAGTCAGCCCAATGTTATATCGGTTAAAAAAAAATAATCAGAAATTATTGTTGCAAAGTAACAAGGGTTTTTTTTAAACTAACATCTACCCTACAAGAACATAAGCACTATTTCAATTTAAGTACAGAATAGTCTTTCCACAACAAAGAAATATAACACTGAACAGAAAGAACATGGGAGTTCATAAAGACCTTAATGCAAAATGTATTTTACACAACGTAGTTGATTTAAAATTTGTTTCAGGAAAATAACGTTTAACACTGGCAATTTTTTTTTTAACCAATTCACATTAAGAGTGCACATTAACCTTCTCTCTGCGAAATATGCAAATAGCAGTTCATTCAGCAAAAAAACTCAGGCATTAAAAAAATGACAGCAGCAAAATTAGTACATATTCATGGAGCAGGACTGTTTCAGGGCGTTTGCAATAAGTAGTGTGGTCAACAAAACCTTGTTAATCTGGGAATTTTAAATGCATGAGGACAGACGTGCATAAATGTTTCTAAATGCTTTGATATATCTAAACTTCCAACACGTAAACCAGTGATTCCCCAAAGGAATTAGCATGTTTCAACTGACATTCATCACAGCTCTATTTAAAAACAGAGACAAATCAAACTGAGGTTCAAAACTACTCAAACAAAATCAACAAAAGTTCATAAATGCAGTTTCACATTTACACATACGAGTCCAGTGTAAATAAAAGCCTGAGAAGAAGAAAATAAGGAAGAGGAGTTCTGCTTTTAAATAGAAAGAATCTCAAACACTATGTAAACAAAAAAGGAAAGTACGCGACTACTTGGCCAGATCAAAAAGGTCCAACAAAGAGAGTTAACACGACTCAAGAAGAAACAAAAATCCACAATCTACAGTGTCATTAATTCAGTTATCATCATACACTTCACGGGCGTGTTCAATGTAGTGCTGGTGCAAATCAGTTTCATGACAAAAGGTAGTTCCACATTCAAGACAAGTAAGGCCATTGGTCTGTTGTGATGAGGCAGCAGCAGCAGGGGCGTCACTTTGTCGTCTGTACCCACTGATACATTCCTGGTGATGGTCAATGAGCTCTTGTATTTCGCTGAAGGTCCTGGGGCAAACGGAGCAATGGTACGAGTCACTGTTGTCACACTGCTGAGCTTTGTGGTTCTGTAACGCAGTCGGTGAGAGAAAGGCTTTGCCACAATGTTGGCACTTATGGCTGCTTTGCGACTGGCTGGCTGGGCTAAGTGTAGAAGATGGAGAAGACTTTCCTCCGTGGTCGGCGGCGGGGAAGTTGGGCTTTAGAGACTTTGAGGTCATGGCGGCGCTGAGCCTGTAGCGGACCTCGTTCGGCAGACGGCAGCGGACTTCGTCGTGCCAGGCGAGGTGCTGCTGCAGCTGATTCTCCGTCCAGAAGCCGTGGCAGCACAGAGCACAGCAGAAAGGCCGGCTCTTTGCCTTGGACTTATGGGCTCCTAATTGCTCCTCGGTCTGGAAGGCTTTCCCACACTTATCACACTTGAAGAGGCATTTGACCGAGTGCTCTGACGGACGGCTAGCTGGAGGGGACGCCTCAACTGTGGTTTCAGAAAGATGGATCTCCTGCTTCACCTCTAGACAAACCTTCCTGTGATCAAGGAGGGCACCTGCAGAACCGAGCATTTTGCCACAGTCAAAACATGGAACTGATTTCACTGGTGACGGGTCTGATCCGATTTTCCTTCTTCCTCTGCCAACCGGGCTATTTTTCGTTGTCACTGTAGCATTTTCTGCCACTGATGTAATCTCTGTCTGGCTGACTTCGCTGTTTGAGGCGCCCATGTCCTCTGTTGCACTCACATGAACCTTATCTTGGCCTTTCTTGCTCTTTGAGTGGGCCTGCCATTTATGGGCCCGCAGACCTCTTGCTTTAGCAAAGGTCATGGAGCAGATGGGACACTGGTGAGCTTTAGACTTCTGTGTCAATGACATGGACCCAGTGATGCTTTCAGGGGCGTGGTCTAACGGCTCGTCTCCCTGATGGTCTGCATCCTCCAAAGATTTGCTGTGCTCGCTCTCATAATGTTCAGCTAAAAGCGATTCTTGAACAAACGTTTTGTCACATTCTGGACAAGAAAACTGCACCGGGGTGCCGTTGCTCTCTGCACTTTTGTTGGAATCCTTTTCATTTTTGCTTCGACACTGAGGATTATACATCTGGTGGCGCAGAAGAACACAATAGTTAAAAAACTGTTTGCTACAATGCTCACACTGGAAAGGTCCATCCTCAGTTCTTTGAATAACAGATTTCCCATCAACTTCTTTTAGGGACCATGAAAACTTCTTTTCTTTGTGCCATCGTTTGTGGGAGCCGAGGGCTGCGTTGGTCACAAATTGTCTCCCACATTCTGAGCAGTCAAATAGATCTTTACTCAGCTCTTGAGGTTTAGATTTCTTAAACATTGCAGAGATGCCCAAATCTGATTCTGCTACGGATTTGTCACCCTGGGAATGAACTCTTTTATGAAAATTCAAAGCTCGAACTGATGGAAAGCTTTTGTCACACATTTCACATCTGTGATTTAAAGTAGCTGAACTTAGGTTGTTTAAGTCACTCATACTTTGATTTTCCACCTTTATCTCCCCCCTGTCTGCTTCATTCATTACTTCTGTAGGTACTTTTAGCTGGTCAGAGTTTTCCTGAGAGCTGCCATCCATACTGTCCTCAGGCGATTTTAAAGCATTTTCTGTGGGTTCCCTCTTAATGCAAAGTTTCTGATGAGCCCTTAAAGACGCCTTGTTGTTGAAATGGGCGAGGCATGTGGGACACTGCAGATCCTCCAGCATGACTGTGGATCGTGGTGATGACGGAGAGTGTCCGGTCTCATAGCCGTGGCTTTTCATGTGAAACTGCAGCGCTTTGGCGCGTGAAAACAGCTTCCCACAGTCAGGACAGCTGTACGTGTTCTTCTTCAGCTGCTCCACCTGATGCTGAAAAGACTTAACGGGTGGTGGGAGTAACTGGTCACTATGGACAACCTGGTGTCTGAGTAGGCTGGAAAAAAGACGGAACGACCTGTTGCACAGTTCACATTTGTGATTTCCATTTTCATGTTTTCGCATGTGTAATGCCATAATGCCCTTGTGGCGGAACTTTCTGCCACACACTGGACATGCCACCTTAACACTGGAGCGTGGGTGTCCATTAACTGAGGTCACCGATCCCCCGACACCTTTTCTTAACCTCAAATCTGCACATTCTGTCTGACTTTGCTTGTGGTGGGAGTAAGCACCTAAAGACCAAAAACCCTTTCCACACTGTTCACAATGATAGATCTTTGGGCCTAGTAGGGTTTTCTTTGGATTGTATTCTTTCTTACTTTCTGAAATATTTTCCTTTTTTTGTGCAGAGCAGGTTTTCATATGGTTAAACAAGCTAGCTGCATGCAAATAAGACATCGTGCAATTTGGGCACTGGAATTGTTTTCTTTTGGGATGATGCAACTGATGAGAGACTAAAGCAGACAAACGGGAGAACATTTTACCACACTCATTACATGTCAAATTGTTCTTCTCTGATCCCTCTGCCTCATACAATAAATCACTGCTTGGGGTTTGGTCGTTGTGGGTTTGTATGTGATTGCAATGTGCTGCATAGCTAGTGGCTTCATAGCCACATGTGTCACATGTGTAAACTGCCACTGACTGACCTTGAGGCTGTTGTCTTCTCTTATGAACTCCATGCCACATTCTGTGAACGCGCAGTGACGAAGGACTAGAAAACCAACGATAGCAATCTGGACAATCAAATCTGTCCTCGGCTGTCCTATTGTCGTCCTCCCTTGCTATCAGATCACACTGCTCGTCTGTTGGCTCAAAGTCAATCTGCACAATTTTTAAATCGATCTCTGGCTTTCCAACAAGACTTCCTGGTGAAACTTCAGCATCGCCGTCATCTCTCATGTCCTGATCTGATTCACACAGCAGCTCAAGATCAGGATTCGGGTCTTGGACCGCTTCATCCTCAGATTCACTAGCACTGATCACCTGAACATTAAAGTCCCCAAGTTCATAACTCTCCATATCTTCATCAGTCACATCTACATGTACTTCTTCAGCCATATTGGTAGAAAGTAAACTCTCTGATTGTACATTTCCCTCCAAGTGCTCAGTCTCCTTCTGTTCATATTCCAGTATTTTGTCCTTCGGTAGTATTTTGTCCTTGAGTACCACAGATGTCCTTGGGTCTGGAGTCTCCTTCTCTGGTTCTTTGAACACATCTGTGTGTTGGAGCTGATGGGAATGAAGGGCCGAAGCCCTGGAAAACTTCAGCCCACAGTCTTTACATTCAAATGCCTTCTTCTGCAGCTGACACACTTGATGAAGAAACGACTTTGCTGGGGTTTCCTCGCAGTGTGCTGTGCGCTGATGCCTGTAGTAGAAGGACAGAGTCATAAACACTTTTCCACATTCCTCACATGGGAATTTTTTTGCGTCTGAGTGATTAACGTGCCATCGTTGATGATTAAAGAGGGCAATATGGCCATTGAAAGCCTTATTACACTCACTACAGTAAAATTTATTCTCGCTCTTCTTTGGTTTTTGTTTCATTTCTTTTGGAGAGCACAGGCTATTACGGCTAAATCGCTGATGTGTTTTTAGACGCATCATGGCAGAAAAAGCTTTACCACATGGACACTTAAAAAGTTTATCAGAATAATCTTCAGTCTGATTTTCAGTGGGCTTGGTCTCAACTACTGACTCTCCAGTTAGAATTGCATCTCCTGAACTTCTGTTTTTTGACTTTATTAACTTTTCTTCATGACAGCGACGATGGGCATCAAGAGCTGAAGCACGAGAATAATTCCGGCCACAGGTTTCGCATTGAAATGACTTTTTTTTCAAATGTTCCAGGTCATGAAAAACTGATTTGGAGGGTTGTCTGTGAGAGCGCTGATGGTTCAGAAAGTGTCCAATCACGCCATAACATTTTCCACAGTCTGGACATTCATAGGTGTGCTGCTTTGACATCCCAGAATTAATCTGAATACCAGACTCATTCTGGGAGACTTGATTGTGGTCCCTCTTTATATGCAAGTGTAATTGACTCAGATCATCAAATGAGACTGAACATAAAGTACAGAAAGGAACTGCTTCATCGTCTTTTTCCGCAGGATGTAAACCATCCAACTGGTCAGTTGAATACACGTTTCCCTGCAGGTGCTCATGGTGATGCTTCAAGTAGGCTGCCTCCTCTCTGAAGGCTGCTCCACAATCCCGACAGCAGAAAGCCCCAACCCCTAGAAATAGAAAGGGGAAAATAGGAGATCAAAGCCACCCCTGTTTCCAGAGCAAGAAAGAAAGAAAGAAAAAAAAAAAACAACACAAAACACAAGTGCAAACCATGTCTTTATTACAAATGTAATTGGGATGTACAGGATAGTCACACAACAGTAAAACAGTTCCAAATAAAAAACTAAATAGTGCCATACAGTGGTGTTTAATACAGTGCATAAGTTAATTTAACTTTGAGGGGTTTAATTGTACGGTCACATGAAGGAACTGCATTTTTCATTTCAATTTTTTTTTTTCCCTCTCTACTGGCACACATCAGCCCGAACTCAAAGAGGTACTAAATCTAGAAAGGTTTAACCATTAACCTGGGGTTATACAAGCAAGTAGAAGTAAAAGTAGGCTGCAACAATAAAGATATTCTAATGCCACCTGTAAGTTCCACTTGTAGTTGTGTTTTTGACACACAAGGTTAAGTTCACAATATGCAGGCAGTTAAAGCACCGAAAATACTGTTTGTTGATTGACAACAAAAATGAATGCAACAAAGAGCCTTATTCTCACAACAATAAAGGCTTTTCTGTTTGTGCCGTGCTACACGGAAGACAAAGTGATCATCAAGCAAAAGAAAAATAAATCTCTCCCAATAGTTTGATCACTGTGATGAATATCAGTCAATAAAAAAATTGCGAAATATAAAATTCAAAATGCAAAGAAACGTTTGAATTCACCACGACCAAATAAAGAGGTCTAAGATGCTGTTAGCCTGTTGGCAGTTATATTAACTTCTCCAATTCTTACAAAGAACTTGGCTATTACTTACCATTTTTATTATCATGTCCTTATAAAAAAAATTAACATAACTCTTATGGCATTTAATTGTAGTCGTGTATTATCCATTACCATTCAAATTGTTTTGTTATAAGGAGAAAGCTGCATTTTATGCTGCACTGTATAATCATTCCACTCACAAATTGAGTTCATTTCTGCCTGTCAAGATTAGTATTACAGTTAATATAGGTTGCAAATGAAGCTAAACAAACAAAAAGTACATGCGGATCTGAAATTCAGGGTAGAACCAGTTTAGCTGGTACTACATGGTTAGTGTCGTTAAATCAAATATCTTGGGACATCGTGAGCTGAGCAAGAAGATAGCACAGTTTAGGCCTTTTGCATGCAAAACTCACTTTCCATCACTTAACTACTTCTTGTGCAAATGTATTTTTAAGAACGCATAACATTGGTGCTGCTGTATGATGTGTCTTGTCTCTAGCTCTATAACAAAGAACAACACTGAACTCATCGGGTTTACATGTGTGTAATCTGCACGTTAGCTCGACCAGGCCACACTATCAACGTGCACGCAAGGGAACTACTATGAGAGCATTCTCCCATCACTACAAATTAAATGCAACATGACTATAGTGTTATAGTAAAGATCACCTCTAAAACATACAGAGTATAAGCTTTGTAGAGGGCTGTCGTTGTTTGTTCGATCGATCAATGGTAATCCATGAAGATAAAAATTGGCAGTAGCCGAAACTGGCAACCTCATATTTATTGTTAGTGTTTTGTTCAAGTGACATATAGTCACGTTCATGTGCTGATGGTGGTGCATGAAGCCAACACACGTGAACACACTACTGCTGTATTGACAATGTCAAAGTGGAAGTCCCCGCAAAATACCGCATACTTACTGTCAGCTGGATCCTCGGTCGATGCACCAACGTTGTTTTCAGATGTTTCACCTTCGTTGTGGGGCTTGTTTTCACCTCCATCCTCTCTGATCGCCGCTCCAGCAGATTCGTCCATCTTGGTGTGGCTGTTTGGTAGCCGTGCTAGCTTAACCGTGCTAGTGCTCGTTAGCTTGACAACGCCACCGTTGTTTTATTATTTTCTTTCTTATTATCACTCAGTCATTTCAACCGCAATGAAAAAGAGTGAAGAGATGTGGAATATGTGATAATCTAATTCACTATCACATAACCGCGCTGCATCTTCTTGTTAATTCGAATGATACTGAACAGATCAACTAGCTGCCTCACTTGCACCTGCGCAGTGTGTCTGATCCTCGATTGGCGGAAGTGTCTTCTTCTTCGTCTGTTTTGTTTGCTGCACAGCAGCTGCAGTGATTCCTCGTCTGAGTGGTTCCCACTAATTGTGCATGAACCATGGATGTGAGAGCAATTATTCTCAAAGGGTTCTACTTTATTCTCTAAAATTGTATTTTTAAAATTGTATATTATCGTCATTCTGATGGAATTCATTATGTTCCAGATTGGATCTTGTGCCTTTCCTCACTGTTTTATTTATTGTATTACTGTGTTAAAATGCTTATTTAAAACTATATTTAAGTTTTGAACTGTATTTAATTTACAGCCGTAGTAACTTTTCAGATACATAAAACATCTTAAAAAATATAATGCATTAACTTTAATTACTCACCAGCAGTGCATTAAATGTGACTAATTAGTTCCACTGACCAACAATAACGTGCCACATACACATTAATGCATTGGCAATAATAATCTAAGAATATTATGCATAATACTGCACCCACTCACTCTCGGCCATATTCTGCATTGAAAACTTTTACTTTTGAAACAAATCTTTTCTATTGCTTCCATGTTACTCTTATTTTACTAACTTTATTCATTCTCTTTACAAAGCAAATGTAGACAAGGCATTTGTTATTCAGAATGGGGAAACTTTCAAAAACAGGTTTGCATCACTTGTTTTTCCATTAATGTTTTTTCTCTAATAGGACTGTTCTAATGTTAACCCCAAATTGTTATCTGTGAAGTACTGCACCACACAATGTTATAATCAAAGGCAGGTTTTATTTAATCCAATATGTAGACATCATGGGAAAAACTTCCATGCTTTAACAGTGGATAGAGGTAGAAGGGCACGTTTTTCAATCAGTGAATGTTGAAATGCACAGGAATGTTTTTTTTTGTTTATGATTACCATTTTTTTGTTACTAATGAACCATGTGTTTATTTTACAGTAGTAATGAAGCATTTCAATCACGTATTGGGCCACCAAAGTTAATGAAATGCCCATTTTTATAACAGAGGAGATGAGGTTCAGTTAAATCTACAGTTACGGAATGGGATCATTCATTATTCACAAAAATACATTTAAGTACTCAAAATTGGACTTAATTTTATAAATACGGGTACATTCCAATCTGAAATAGTCATTCTGGTAAGAGATGCACATTACATGGCACTCAGTTTACAGTAGGTGCTACATACTACCAACCAGAAACGGTCTAATTATTATCTAGTTATCAAGCGCGCCAGTCATAACACATCAGCAAGGACTTGTGAACTTGACTGCACAAATTGGAGCAAAGCATTTTCAATCATCAGCTTTGTGTTTGTCTTGCCATTCTAAAAAATAATATTAATGACAAAACATCACATAAATCCAAGTTTATTACAAAACTCACTATTTGACACAGTGTCATCAATAACTGGGTAACAGTGCCAAATCTTTATTGTTCCCAATAATCACCCAAGAGTTAAATTTACAGAAAGCTCTTACTGTGAAATGACCTTTACAAGTTAGTTTCACATTCTGTTTAAAGATACCATCAAATTTACCAGCTTCGTGTATGAGATATTTGGACCCAGTCAGCGCCCCTGGGAATACGAGTGCTTCCCAGCTGGATTACACTGGACATGTTAACAGCTTCTCCTTGTATGTTCTGACAAATGTAACCTGTGACCACAACAACTCCCATCACCTCACCAAAAGCAAAAACTAATTTCTTGATGGTGTCTTTGAAAGAACTGCTCTGCATTTTGGGGAGTGAGGTTGGATTGTTGAGTCAACCTTATACACAAACTAGGCCTAGAATACCAAGACAGTAGACATGCAGACTGTACTCATTAAAGGCACACAGTATACTGTACATGAAGAAACACAGTACAAATGGTTCAGGACATATGAACAGAACTATAAAAGTACTAATATTTTATCTAAATCTAAATGTCATTGGCAATAAATGAAACAGTCGAGCGAACCTCATTAATCTGCACACCTAGAAGTATTTGGATGACTCAAATGCATTTAAAAAGACAATGAAACCAGATTAATGGCACGTGTATACACCTTCTACTTCAAACAAGTCAAGCATGTGTGCAGACTACAGTCAGTTCCATTTCTCTTTGTGTCTAATGCCCTCTCCACTCACCTGCACAACCAAGTGTGAAATAAATGAGGTTCCACTGACTGCAAATTATAAAAACATAACTAAGTCTTGTTGCTAGTGTAGAAATGTCAAATCTCTCCTTGTGCATGTTGCAAATAATGCATTTGTAGATCCAGCTCCCGAGGAAGAGAGCACCCGCATATCATGCATTGGAGAAGCCGTTCAGGGGCAAAAGGCAAACGGGACCCGAGTTTGAGAGGTTCTGTCCGCTGGGCAAGTTGAGGTAGGGGCAGGGTCTGTGGCATATGTGGCCTCTCGCTCAAGACTGCCTGTGGTGTGAAAAAAATATTTGGGTGTGGAGGTCTTGGAAGTGCACCAACTGTGACAGAGTGAAGAGGGTGAGCGCCAGGCAAAGCAAGAGGAGGGAGCGGAGCAAGTGGAGGCGAGAAAAAAGGAGAAGGCTGATTTATGATTATCTGAGTGCCCGTTACCATTGGCTGTTGCTGCAGCTCCTTTCCATTGCCTGGTTTTAGTTGCCCAGTCAGCAGCGTCTGAGCAGATACAGGATTACTTTGGAAGCTCCACACTGGAGTGCCCAACCCCTGGGCAAAACGATGAGGCTCGTATTGAATGGAGATGGGAACCTTCTGTGTCGTTGTCTGTACATTGGCCCAGGCTGGTGACACCTGCTTCTGCTGCAGCTGGAAATCTTGATTGTTTACTAATTTCTCAGAAGAGTTTACAGTCTTTGGAATTCCTGGTGGTGTTTTTATGTCCCACAAGGTGCTACCGACCCCATGAGAAACAGGAGTTGAAACTGGCATAGCACTGCTTTGGTCTATTTGAGCTGAGGTGGATGCACCTGCTAAGCCTGAAGCCCACAGCTTTTGCGGCTCACAGCCGTTCCATGGCTTCTCTGGCTGGCTAACAGTCGACGGTATTACTTGAGGATTACTCAGGTCCCACATTCTTTCCTCTTTCTTGGGAGGTGTGGATGGCTCCTTTTGCGACGACACCGGGCCAACCGGCCACCTTGGCAGCTGATGCTCTTGACCGAGCTTATTTGGAGAGCTTTGTGAATTTGCTAGTGCAGCGGGCCTGATGCTCCACAAAGCTGCCCCATCAATGTAGGAGGAGGGAATGGAAAAATCATGTTGCACAGTGCTCGTGGAAGCTAGCACTGTGGATGTGGGTGTGCTACTCCAAGTAACAGGCTTGTGCTGCCTGTGCTGCACCATCTCACTCACTGCTGGGCTGGATTTATTTGGCACAGATGTCGGGTGAGAGCTGACAACAGATGATGCGCTCTCTTTCATGTGTGATGAGTCTACACTCTGAACTGACGTGGGGCCTGACTGAGTTATCAAAGGGAGATCTGCCCAGCCTGAACCCCTCTGATGGTGCTGTTGCAGCCCTGTCTGCGACCGACTGTCAAACTGCTGCTGCTGCGATGACGGGACAGGCATCACCTCTCCACCATCCACCTTCCACTGCACTGGCTGAGGGTGCAGCTCGGATGGCCACGGCTCCTGCTTGCTTTGTAAATCCATGCGAGACGGGAGCATGGAAGACGGGGGTGGGACTCCCCTTCTGTGCAACTCAGCATCTCTCAGTGCAGCAACTGGATACAGAGGCTGCTGAGGAGAAACCACCCCAGAGCCTCCTGAAGGTCTCGACCAACCCCATACTGGCCTTCCTCCTCTCCTCCCCCTGCTCCCCCTGCCTCTCATCCTAGCACCCACTTGGTAAGAACTGTACTGGCTGAAGCCCTGCCGCTTGCGAGCGTGGATCTTCTGGTGTACTAGCAGGCTGCTGAACCAGGAAAAGGTTTTGTGACATTCATCACAGCGATGAGGTCTCTCTCCTGTGTGTGTGTTCATGTGATCGCGAAGCAGATACGCTAATCCAAAGCTCTTGTCGCACAGGTCACACTTGTGAGGTTTGTCACCATTATGTGATAACATGTGGTGCTGGAGTTGTGTCTCGTCGCTGTAGCCTTTGCGGCAGCTGGTGCAGCGGAAGGGTTTTTCCTGATGCAGCTTTTGATGTGTTTTCATGTTCTGCAAGAAGGCAAAGTCCTTCCCACAGTCTGGACATTTATATGGCTTCTTGCCTGTATGGATGATGAGATGTTGCTGTAAGTAGCTACTGAATCTAAAGCCCTTGCCACACACTTTGCACTGATAAGGCTTGTCCTTGGAATGTATGCGCATGTGCAACTCTAACACTGACCGATGGCGGAAGGTTTTTCCACACTCAGAACATTTGTACGACTTAATACTGAGGCTTTCGCTTTTCCATTTCCCCTGCACATTATCACTACCTAATGGAGCAAGCTGTTTTTTAGGTGGTGGTGCTAACTTATCTAAATAATTTGAAACTGACTTGTGGACACTGAGCATATGTATATTCAAACCGGATTCATCTCGATAAACACATGGACAGTGTGGACAGGTGTGTCCTTTGTCCCAGTTTTTGTTATTCTCCTTGGGCATTCGAGATGTTTTCTCCGATGTCTCATACTCTGCCTCGTGAATAAGCATGTGGGATCTCAGACTACCTGGCACACTGTAGGACTGGGGACACAGTGGGCAGTTAAATGGGCGTTTTGCCTCCTTACTCTGGTGCGCGTTTTCTTTTCCTGGCCCTCCACTTCCCTCCTGTACAGACACGGGTGCCTGTTTGCTGGGCTGCTTGGAAACGGAGTTGGTTTCACACAGTCTATGCTGGCGGCAGTGCGCCTTCATGTTCTGGGCAAAAGCAAACTTTTTGCCACATTCGGGACAGCGGAAGGGCTTCTGGCCTGTGTGCAGATACTGATGCTGATGGAGGAGGCTGCTGTACTTGAAAGTCTTACCACAGATGTTACACAGGTGAGAGCGACTATTGTCCATGTGCTTGCGACGGTGGTCTTCCATGACGGAGTAGTGTTTGAAAACCATGCCGCACTCAGGGCATTCGTAGGGTTTGAGGGCGGTGTGGCACCTCTGGTGGAAGCGCAGGGCCATGCTGTTTGGGAAAGTCTGATTGCACTCTTGGCATGAAAATATGCTCTCCTGGGAATGTGTCATCATGTGCTTTGTAATAGACAGCTTAAACTGGAACTCTTGGCGGCACAGGGGGCAGTGGTAAGGCTTTTCTACTGTATTGCTGCAGTTGTGGTATCTCAGCTTACTGACTGTAGAGAAGATCCCTTCACACTCTGCACATTCAAAACTACCTTCCTCCTCTAGTTGCACCTCCTTCTTTGGAGAAAGAAGCTGCTCCTTCTCTTTATGTTCATTCCTGTGTTTGATGAGGCTGCTGCGGTGCTGAAAGGTAAGGCCGCATTCTTTACAGCTGAGGGGCGTCAGCTCATCCTCGTGTGCGTGAAAGTGGCGGTGAAGGTTGAACGTCTCGCGCCGGGTGAACCTCTTCCCGCACTCCTTGCACACCAAACGGCACTTTTTTTGTTGCGCTGCTGAATCAGCACCCTCGCCCTCTATGACCACATCCTCCGTCCCGTCGACAACGCCCACCAGAGCCTCAGGTGGGGGCTTCTCAGGCGGCGGCTTCTCAGTGGGGTGTGAGTTCACCTCCTCGTGGACCTCTTGTGCATCAGCGGTGATGTTGTCATCCACACCTGTGTCTGCATGCACCTCCTCTGCACTCCCATGAACAACACTGAGGTCTGGAAGAGATAAAGCACATCACAGTAATAACTAACTAACAAACAAACAAACAAATAAACAAACAGTAAACAAGCCCACTCTGATGAACTGCAACTACACTGACACATCTAACCAGCGTAATCACAATGCAAAGTGCTGGGTTTCGCTGGGGTTTGTTATGAACGTCAGCAGAGGTGACAGTGTTTACTGGACCGTTGCTGAGAGCAGGTTAGCCCAGAGGCTAAAGCTAGCAGTAAAACATATCAACAATGTTAGCATACCACACTGATCCTCTCCTCCCGCGTGCCTTCTCCTCTCCTCGTCGTCGTCTTCGGTCTCCGACCAGTCGAAATCCCGCTGCTCGTCGCCCGAAGCCCTGGCCATTTTCTCAGCCGCCGTCAGGTCCTCCGGTGGACTACATGTCGTTTTGTCGGCTCCAGCCCCGGACTCGACACTAACCTCAGAATGGCTGGCAGCACAGACGCTGGCTGCCCGCTCCTCCTCGGGGCTGCCCGGGCTGTGATCCCATGTTGTTTCCTCTGTCTGCTTCAGGCCGCATCCCTGCTCCACCGCCTCCGTCCGCTCCCCAGATGTTTCCACCTCCTCCGTAGGGGTTTTCTGTCGTTTGGGGGACTTCGATGGGTCTACAGCGGCCATGTTTCACCCATGCACCCCCTCGTCCAGAGCACACAGGATCATGCGAGCCAGGAACCACACTTCCGGTGGAAACTTTCAAAATAAGACGGCTATCACGGGAGAGCACATGTAGTTGATCGCTGCAGAGATTTTACTTTGAAACCTTCAAGCATGCATTTCCAATTTACTTGTGTTTTAATTTTGTTGTTCCAAACACCAACCACTTTCTGCACAACTTGATTAATTCAATATAAATAAACCTTCAAACATAAATATTAATATTACATGAGAGAAAACCACAAGTGATCAGCTAGGTTTATTTGCAGTCCATGTCTGTCTTTTATTAAGTTTAGTTACATTTCATCAACAGTAGCTATCTACAAAATATAGCTTGTGCAAAACTACGTAGATGATGGCCATATGCTGTTTCTTTGCAACTATTTACAAACACATCCATGATACTGCATGCAAGATTATTATTATAAATAGCCCCCTACATACTTATGTATGCTTTTAAATTTCACCATGAACATATGAATTAAAGTCATACTATGATGTTTATGTCTCAAGTTTTTGTTGTTGTTTTTCATACCTCCAAAAGCTCTCAGTCCTTTAAAATATAACATTTTTGCTCCAAAACGCACCAAACAGTCCACAGTCTAACTTTATTGTCCAACCAAAACTTGGAGAATGAGACTGTTAGAAAAGCACAAGCATACATTAGCAGGTAATTACACTAGGTGTTTAACTATAATATATGGTAACAACTGCAGATTACATGTACTTTATGACAATGTAGTTAGTGTATCTGGGGAACGGAGTCAGTATTGAATGGGTAAGAGCATCACTGAGCTTTGCAGCTCTACTGCAAATCATGTACAGAGACATGCATATTGAACATCAGCACCTACAGTATGTCACTTTTCTGGGTAATGAAAGTCACGAGAGTGAAGTTGACACTCCACACAACAACTGTTTTCAGAAAGTCCTTCAGCATGAGAGTATGTACTGAGGAACCAGACTAATGTTAAGGCCACCCTATTATCTCATGTGTCTAAATTTCTTATCCGCTTCAGTCCTCTCTGAACACAAACCTAAGTGCCATATGAATTACTAATTTGGAGTGGGATGTTAACCTCCAAATGTTTAATTTATTTTTAAAGAAATACTGTCAGTAGAAAAAAGAGCATCATTTCTTGTCACATTTTGAAACATCAATTATGCACAATTTGCAGATTAAGTTGTTTTAAAATACATTCTCCTTAACGCCGTCTTCTGCGCCTGTGGTCAACAGCTCTTCCTCGCCGTGGCCTCTGCACACTTTCATTTGTGTCTGTGGGTGGATCAGAGGGAAAAGTGCCATGTATGTCTGGGGGTGATGATGCAGGGACCAATGCAACAGCTGACTGATTACTTAAATGCTGTGTGACCTGGGGTTGCTGCTGTATTTGTGTTTGGTGCTGTTGTGACTGTTGTTGTACAACATGTGACTGCGGTGGCGTTTCAATCCGCTGTGGCTGCTGCTGTTGTTGTGGTTCTACGTGTTGTAGCTGCTGCTGAACTGGCTGTGACTGTAAGTGCTGTTGAGACGTTTGTGATTGGTGCGCTTGTTGTACACGATGTTGCTGAGGTTGCGGTTGTTGCTGGGCCTCAAGCACTCCTAAAAGCCGCTGCAAAAGGACATTGTTTTGTTGTAGACTGACTGCTAACGCCTCTTGTGAAGCAACAAGTGTTCTCATGTCCTGTCTGAAACCTTCGCCAAACTCCCGGAGACTTTTCTCTACCCGATTTCCTAGCTGAATTGCAGCTTCCCCTAACCCTCGTAACTCGTCTTCAAGCCAGGAACTGCGTGGAGGGGCTTCAAGAGGACCCTGCTGTGCTCCAAGTGATGGCTGAGGACTGCTGGGTTGAGGGCTGCCATTGAGGAAAGGAGCACTGTAGAGGGGGGAAGGTGGCAGCCATCGTTCTGATGGAGGGGGAGGTCCTATTCCCAGACCCAGTCCTAATCCCAGTTTGTCCTCCATGCTGTTCTCTACTGGTTCACAATCAGGTTCTCCCATGTCTCTCTCACGCTCAGGATTGTCTTCATCTTTCTCCAAACCCTCTCTCTCAGATCCCTCCACTCCTGCACCTGCAGAAGAATGAACACCTGTAGATATTAGTTGGATCTTTAGAATCTACAAAAGCAAAGCAGCCTGATTCTCACACAACTCAATTTTACCTGTATCGGAGTCAGGAAAGCATGGAAAACTGGGCTTTGGTCTGGTGTTTTGCTTTTGCCTTGCTTGCTGAAGCCTGGGACTCGACTGAGAAGCACGCCCAAGCATCGAAGACCCTCTGCTGGATGGCAAGTAACAGCTGCGGTGGCGAGCATCCGCCAACCTGCCTCCATTGCGTCTCTTCAAGTCGTCCCAGCGCTTCTTCACCTCTCGAAGAGTCCGTGGGACTCTGGACACAGCATTGACTCTCTCAAGGATTCCTGCCCAGATGCGCTCTCTCTCTCGCCGCCGGAGCCTCCCAGCAGGACCAAAGAGTTCTCCTTCACATCGAGTGACTTCTGACACCAACACTTCCAGCTCTGCTCCACTGAAACGGCTCTTTCTTTTTCCTGCACCACCAGCAGCCAGTGCAGCTGACATAGCTCTGTCTGGAGAGGAAGGTCAGAGGATGCCAAAAGAGGCAAGAAATAATTTCTAAATATATTGTGTGAGGAAGAGGAAGTGTGTAATATCATGTAATGACTCTTTAGGAGTACATGTCTTATACAATGTTAGAAAAGACATGCAATACAGATGTTTTTAAATAAACAAAGATTCTGTTTCTTGTAACAGTTCTGATCTCATTTATACTTACTTTGTTCAATGGACAAGAGGTCATCTGAGGACATGCCAGGTGCCATGATGTTAGGATGCACCACTACCACGTTGAATGGGAGTCCCCCAGGTAATCCACTGCTCTGGTCACAGCTGCCATCCGAGTCCTCATCCTCCCTGGGGAAGCCGTTCTCTGAGGCTCCCCCTCCAAAGGGTCCCTCCGGAGACTCCACTTTGATGTGCATGGGAGGTGATTGCTCGTACAGCAGCCCCCCCTCCTCGTAGTACTCAGTCATGGATCGGACCTGATTTACAGCAGAACTGACTGGCGGGTCAATTCTGATACTGACAGTTTGTGCCCCATTTACACAAGCTCAAAGTGTAATTGAACCTATTGCTAAAAACTTTAAACTCTTCATGTGTGCTGCATTACATTCTTAAGACCAATCTTTGGGTACAGCTGCCACATGCACTGTGGGATGATTTTCAAAGTATTGTTAAATAGTGTTCTTTGACACTACTCATAAAATGCATTAAGACATTTTGGCAACTTAAAGAGAGATTTAAAAAAAAAAAAAAAAATATATGATGATTTGTACATGGATTCCAAACACTTTAACAGCTAGCTCCAATTACTTAAATCCATTTCTTTTTATTTTCTATCTTTACATTGATATGTTACCGAAAACATACAGAAGGTGTAAAACACCTGGAGTAGGCTGAGAGCTACATCTGAACGTCCACTTGTTTTACACTGAGCTGCTTCATCCAGGCAGAGAATCGCCTCCAGAGCTGAAATACAACAGAACAACAACACTGCTCACAATCGTGTAAAATGTCACAACATCAGTGTCTGGTTCTCAGTGATGTTATCACTTCTGTATTATGTCGCATCGATGCGCATTTTTTTCTGCACCACATCCGCAATGGTTGCGCATTCCGCATACATTAGGTGCTGATCTTGTAATGGAGCTAGTTGTTAGCTAACAGGCTGCCACAGCTTCAGGTGAAGCTGCGGCTGCACCCGCGCTGCCAGCCTCAGGCGAGCAGCCGCGACCACAAAGCTGACGCTGTTGTATTTTCTTACCTCATGATCACGGCACATGGGAGGCGAAACCAAACCAAAACAATCGCTGCAGCTGTTAGCTCAGCAGCCCGAACACAAACGGAAGACTGTCGCGTAGTGATGACATCAGCGGAGGGGCAGGTTCAGCACCAATCAGCTAAAGATCTATCAATTTGATTTGTTTATTGTTAAAGGACATTTTATGCTTCCAATTAATTCAGGAGGACCATTGAGTGTTATATGTAGGAAAAGTTTCTAAAGGTTTCCAGACGTCTGCTTCACATCATGGACAGTTGTAACATACGTCCACATTATAGGAGTCTAAATATTAAAGATAAACACTTTCAAAGTGAGTTGCACATAGAAAAATCCATTCGAATTATTTAACTGATAAAAATCTACAGTCGTACAAACAATGACATGATATATTCCTCAGTAATGATTTTATGCTTCACTGGTGTTGATGTGAACTATACATCTTGTATAAAACAAATCACTCATCTGATTTCAAATTCCAACTATGTGGCCTTATTTTTATTAAGTAGGTCTATTTAATACATAAGGAGTAATTAAAAAACACAGATATTTGAGGCGAGGGTTTTGCCTGTATGGACAGATGTCAGCTTAAAAAATGAATGACTCGTGGCATTCCATGTGTTTTTATCTTTTCACAAGCTGCTGTTTCCCAGGTGGGATAATATTTAATCACTGTGCAAGGCACATGGAAAAATCCTTGGGAGAGAAAGTTTGATAAAAAGCTGTTGAGCTCAAGAGTTCACGTGTATATAAACCCACTGCATCTGCTGCTGCTGTGTGTCGGCTCGGTTGTTGCAGAACACAGTCATGAAGTACTTCATTCTCTTCGCCCTCTTTGCTGCAGCTTGTAAGTGTTTGTAGTGAGTTTCTTTATTTTCATATTTGATCATTTAGAAAATGTTTAGACTCCTAAACTCACTGTTTGTAATACAGATGCTGCTCCCATTGAGGATGACAAGATTGTGGGAGGCTATGAGTGCAGGAAGAACTCTGTGGCCTACCAGGTCTCTCTGAACTCTGGATACCACTTCTGTGGAGGCTCCCTGATCTCCAGCACCTGGGTGGTGTCTGCTGCTCACTGCTACAAGTCGTAAGTGCACAGACGAGACATTAGCTCCACATGTCACCAGAAAAACTCTGATGGAGAAAGAAACATTCAGAGAGGAGTTTGTTTTTCTTTAAACTCACTTTGCACTTTGAATCAGAGGCACTGTTTGTCTCATGATGAATGAAACTGAACATGAAGTATAACTTTCAACCTCCTGCTTCCCTCTGCAGTCGCATCCAGGTGCGTCTGGGTGAGCACAACATTGCTGTCAACGAGGGCACTGAGCAGTTCATCAACTCCGCCAAGGTGATCCGTCACCCCAGGTACAGCAGCCGCAACCTGGACAACGACATCATGCTGATCAAGCTGAGCAAGCCCGCCACCCTGAACAACTACGTCCGCACCGTGTCCCTGCCCTCCAGCTGTGCCAGCTCTGGCACCCGCTGCCTGATCTCTGGATGGGGCAACACCAGCAGCTCTGGAAGTCAGTCAAACACTGAACATAGAAATGATTTGGTACATGGTGGTGGGAATGTTTACACGTATGATCTTTATCTACTTCAGACTACTACCCCGATCGTCTGAGGTGCCTGGATGCTCCCATCCTGAGCGACAGCAGCTGCAGGAACTCCTACCCTGGACAGATCACCTCCAACATGTTCTGTGCTGGATTCCTCGAGGGAGGCAAGGACTCCTGCCAGGTATGAGTCAAAGTCTCTGCTGTTAGAAGTGGACAAATCAAACTTCACCACACCTGTGCTCACACCCCGTCCTGTCTTGTCTCTGTGTCAGGGTGACTCTGGTGGCCCCGTGGTGTGCAACGGTCAGCTGCAGGGTGTGGTGTCCTGGGGTTACGGCTGTGCCCAGAGGAACAAGCCTGGAGTCTACGCCAAGGTCTGCAACTACAACTCCTGGATCCGCAGCACCATGTCCTCCAACTAAAGTCACTTTACAGTCTTTTTGTTGTGAGACAGAAATGTGTATATCCATTTAATAAATAAGTAACTCAATACCCCCCTAATCTGTTTGGTTTATGAGAACATCAATACACATTGTGTTTACATTGATCACTCTTTAGAAAGCCACAAACACAATAACGCCAGCATATCAATACAAAAGTGACCTTTATTGTTTTTAAGACAAAGTATAACATAATGTTATGTACAACACATCAGTGTGGTGTCCATCCAGGAAGCAGCTTTTGAAAAGTTATGAGTCCAACAAAACCAAGCCTGACATTCATGTCTGAGATGAAAATGAACAAAAATGGCCGTTCAACAAAACATGCTCTGTACAACAAGTATGTTTGTCAGTGTTTAATGGAAAATGTAGCATAATATGACTGATTATTATATGTCCATAACATGTGCAGGTGCTGCTGTTCACTCCTGAATTATAAATGGAAAAGGCTGATTAACAAATTAGAAACAGTTTGACTTCTTTATTATTCAATTCACACTAATCAAATGGTAAACATTTACTTGTCAAATCAAACTTCTACTGCATTGAGTTTATAAATCAATTTAGTCCAAAATTCAGATTCCAGGATGCTGGACAACATGTGCACATAAGAGATCCAAATGTTTCTGCGGTTCTTTCACATAAATGAAACTCTGACCATGTATTAACTATGTGCCATATTAACACTGCTTTTATCAAAATCATATTATTTTATCAATAACAGTATTCTCCTGGGCGGCCTCTGGAAAGGCATTAATGCACTCGGTGTCTTAAACATGTGGCACATCTCTGTGACAGTGGGCTGCAGTTTACTTTGGCACAATCAAATTTTCTGTCCATCTACATCTCTTCAGTTTGTTTTAGGTGTCACACATCAAAGGTTAGTGTCCTGAAGTTGTTTACTAAACAGCACAAGGACATAGAGGACAGGTTGAAAACTGAGCTGACACAAGTGGTTTGATTAATAATTGTGAGCAAATCCCCCAAATGAATTAGAATTTTTTGGATGTGCAACAATGTTTTGTGACTGTGTTAAATAATCAAAAACACTGATGCACACATGAGGGGTTATTACACCTGACCTCTGGCATGCTGCAAATAATGCTGATAGAGATCTGAAATGGCTTGATATGCATTTCCACACACAGCACACTGAACGCCATGTGAAGACCCTCCACTAGATATGCTGTCTTTCTGAGTCATGTGTCTTTTCACAGTTCTTAAAGGTGTGATGGGTTTAACTGGTTCAGTTTCATCTGTTTTGTCACGACTGGTGTGTCTGTCGTGGATCGAATATGTGTGGCTGAGATTCTGAGGAGAAGTATCTGAATCAAGACTCTCACTGTGGACAAAAGAAATCATCTGAGACTCTTCAGAAACCGACTCTGAATATTTGGGTAATGGGCTCAAAGGAGAGGGGTTTTCCTCAGGTGCTGAACATAATGCTGCTATTGTGTTGTTGCTGGAGGGGCTAAATGTCTTCCTGTGCGACTGTGTTGTGTGATCATCTAGAAATAAATCAAAATCAAAGTCCTTGTGCACGTCCTGCGTTGATGAATGGCAGAGCTGGTGATTGAACAGCAAGTCTAGAGTCTTAAAGCTGCTCCAACACTGCTCGCACTGATAAGGCAGAAACACTTTCTTAGGCCTGACTTGAACCCACTGGACCTCCGGATGCTCGCTCATGTGTTTTTTGTAAGGCTCAACAAAGCGAAAACCCTGTCCGCACTGAGGACAAGTGAAGCGCCCACGTCTCTGCCGATGGATTCTCTGGTGACGCCACAGCTTTTTCCAATTTCCCAGCGTCTTACCGCAACAGGCACAGGTGTAACTTTGACCGGGGGCATGAGTGAGCATGTGGGCTCTGAGCCTGCCCATGTGTCTGAACAGCCGCCCACAGCTGGGACACAGGTATTTCCTGGGGTCCGATCTGGTATCGAGTTTGTTTAACTTTGACACAAAGTGTGAGAGCTGGTGAGCCGGTATGACCGTGGACTGGAATGGTTTCTTGGAGGTGGCGGAGCGTTTCTTGCCGCCGCTCTGTGATTGTTTTTTCTGTGTTACAAACTTTTCAGCGATGAGAGAGGTTGAAGTGTGTCCTGACGAACACCTGAGTGCAGGCACTGTGTACTGAATTAATGACATTGTGTCTTCTTTCTTTATCGCGGAGCAGGAAGTATTTCTTTCTGCACTGCAATGAGTGCGATGGGCGTTAAACTCGGACAGCACGCCAAACAGCTTGTCACAATACAAGCAGCGATACAGCTTTGCGCCGGTGTGCTCTCTCATGTGGCTGTTGAACTCCTGCAGATGGTCAAAAACATTCTTGCAGATGTGGCACGTGTACGTCAGTGAAGGCCTTACGCGTCTGTTGGGTTGTAAATCGTCGTCGTCCGCTCTTTCCAAAGGTCTACATGTGTGATTTTTTGCGTTGCTGTAATGAGTGAAGGATTTTTCACAGCGTGTGCAGTTGTAGCGCTTCACCGACCAGTGCGTCAGCTCGTGAACACGCAGGAAATAGGCCTGACCGAAAGCTTTGCCACAAATATCACACTTGTAAGGCTTCTCTCCTGTGTGCACACGAACATGTCTGATGAGGGCGGACTGGAACGGGAATGTTTTACCACAATATTGGCAAACTTTTTTTTCTTTCTTTTCTGGTGACACCGCTCTGTGAAGTCCCTGCTTGTTTTCGCCTTCGCCCCCCCTGCACCGTTTCTCAGCCCTGTTGTTGTGGTCCATCTCGTGTGTGTGCAGCTTCATGTGAGAGGTGTACTCAGAGCAAGAGAACTTGATCTTACAAAAGGGACATTTTTGATAAATGCTGCTCTTTCTGTGCGTTTTGAGATGAAGATTTAAGTTTGAATTTTTGCTAAAACCTTTGCCACATTCAGGGCACTTGAAAGGCCTTTCCCCTGTATGAATGCGCTGATGGATGACGAACTGAGAAAGAAATTTAAACGTACGACCACAGTAGCTACATTTGAAAAGTGTTTTTGGCCCCTTTTTAGTCAAGATGACATTGGAGTTGACCTCCTTATCCTCTTCACCACAATCCTGTTTTTGTTGAGTGTCACTGCTAGCTTCATGATTCTCTACAATGTCCTCCTTCGGTAACAAAATATTATTTATTCTCCTTCTTCTCTTGCCACCTCTCTTGCGCCTAAAAGTACATTGCTGATTGCTTGGACCTTCACATTTAATTTTAGTATTAGCACTGCGTTGAAAAGATGTAGGATTATTTGACTGCGACACAGGATTTATGTGATCGAGCTCTATCTCTATATTCTCGTCTTTCACAGCAGGAAGGATCCCGACAGGTTCAGACGTTTGTTCAGAGGAAGTAATCAGATCTGTCGAGGAGGGCTCTGGCTTCTGCAACTCTGCATTTGATGGAGGTTTAAAAGAGTCAGGACTTTTTGACCACATCTCCCCACAGTTCATGTCCACTGCCTGATTTTTTTTAAGGTCGTCCATCTGAGTAGGGCTCACCAGGTTTAGACTGTTCAAACCCTCTGAATGGTTGACTTCAGGTTCTGGCTGGGACTGCGGCTTTCTTTGTGGTAGTGCATCTTCCTTTAGTTGCATCAGCTGTTCTTGTGCTTCTCCAGACTGCAGGGAGAGTTGATCACTTTTTCCATCTGTCTCCTGTTTGTCAGTGTCCAGTTCCACCTGGTTATCTGTCCCCACTCTCCCCTCACAGTCTTTGCTCAATAAGGCCTCCTGGGAATCATCCAGCTTGGACACTTTCGCTGGAACCTGTTGATCAATGTGCAACTTCCGCCTTCTTCTTTTAGCACCTTGAAGGTTCAATGTGTAACTAGTTTCTGCAGTTGATTCTGTTTGCTTCAGGTCTTCCCTGCAAGCAGAGTCAGTCTTTTCATCCTGTGCTGAAGGATCTTGCTCTCCTCCTCTACTCCTCAGTCTCCGGGAAATGCTGCAAACATTATTAGTATGAGGAAAAGCAACAGGAGCATCCGCAGCAGCAGCAGCAGCTTCAGAAACAGAGTTTGGAAAAGCTATGATTTCTGGTTTTTTTGGCCGTCCTCTTTTTTTTCTTGGCACCAAAAGGGCATCCCCTTCCACTTTATCTTCCAATGGAGCCTGATCACCAGTTACGTCATTATGAGGTGAAGCATTCATTAAGTAACTATCTACAGTGTTAGGCAAAGCATCATTGTTGTGGTTTTCCAAACTCGTTGGCAATGGTATTGTAGTGCTGACCTCCTTATATTGAACTGCATTGAGACCAGCAGTATCTGCACCTCTTTTGTCTTCAGTCAAGATAGTTGTTGTTTTACGAGGTCGACCTCGTTTTCTGTGGGCCTCCACTAGCTTTCCGTGACTGTCCGTTGTAGAGCTGCACATGCTCGCACATGTGGTGTCAGACTTTGTTTCTATCCCTACCTGTGACAACAAGTGCTCACCCGGTCGACAGTTTGCTCTGCCTACTGTTTCAAAGTCGACATGGCAATCAGTCTCCAGGCACCCAGAGGAGTGGGAGTCAAGTTCAGGCTCATTTGGTTCTGATGCTTTCATTTTGTCTTCCCACCCGGGCTCCAGGTCCTCCTTGTTGTGCTTCTTATCTTCAGGTAACTGCAGTAGAAAAAAAAAGCATTATCATTAATGTGTTAATGGTTTTGTTGTATATGTTTTTTGACAACCACTTAGTGTTTATTTAATGTTTATTGTTTGCACCAAGGGTCTGAGAGAAATGTATTATCAATACATAGTATGTCCTGTACAGACTGTGGTATTGACAATAAAGCTGACATTGATTTTGTAGCATGAATTTCCTAACATGCTAGCTGTGATATTATTAAATGGCATCAGTGTTAGAGCACAATATCAGCAAAAGCCTGCTTATTAAAAGCAGTAATAAGCTGCGTTTAAAAACTTATCAGGTAAAAGCCTCTTTTGTGAGACACATAAATATACCAATATATATTCAATATATTCAATTGAAATGTATAATTAAAAAAAACAGCCAGTGTTAGCATTTGGATTTTATACAAGCAAAGCATCATAATTAAATGCACTCGAGTGGTCAATATTTAAATCATACTAATGCTGTGGACTATAACAGATGGTATATATTTTAAGGTGGCGCGTCTCTCTATTTCTCCAGCTACCTGCTTGCAGTCCGAAGGGGCATGAATGGAACTGCGAGGATGAGGAGGCACAGACGTTAACTCAGAGACTGTATTTTGGTCACTGCTTCCTCTGCCGAAGGACATTTTACTCCCCATGTCAAGAGTCTGTGGATTAAACAGTGATAAGGAGGTTGTAATGCATGAAAGCAGGGACATGTAAAGCAAAATGCTTTCATTTCATAATGTCTGGAATCAAAGTGAATTATTCTTCACCTGAAAAACTGTGAAGACACTGCATGCTATACTCACTTCTAACAATAACTTTCAAAGTGGCTGGTTGCACTGTGATATTGTAATTTAACCCACCAACTCTATCAGGTGAGATGACTAGTGGTGTGAACTGTGATGCAGATCAGGGACAGACAGAGTCACTGTAAGCAATCACTGGGGTGGTGTTGAACTTGCTGGCCCAGATTTACGTTTAACATATTCATCTTCACCAGATTTCAAAGTCCCCCATGCCCCAAAGAGAATGGGACAGCTTTGTAAATGATTTTACTGATCACAACTTCCACAGAGAGATAGTGAAGTGGCACAATTTGTCAGTTTTATAGGAAACTGCAAAGGTTGGGAAGATCTTTCCTAACTACCATGACCAGGGGTGGAGAGTAACTTTACTCAAGTAAAATTACAATCATGAGAAATTATTTAAAGAATTACACAGGAACTACATTTCTCTGAACTACATTTCAGAGGGATTTATTGTACTTGTTACTCTACGCTGTTTACACGGACATTACAGTGAGTTAGTAGTTGAACATTTTTATTCAAATCATATGAGAACGGTTACAAAATAATCTCCTGACTTGTTTACAAATTTTATAAAATGAGTTGTTTATCACAAGTTACACCAATTCAATAAAGAATGATTGTTTCCAATATAAAAATGCTATAATATTAAATAAACAACAAGTTAAATCTATATTTAAGTTTAAAACAGTTATAAGGGGACCGTGTGCATAATAGTATAAAACATACATTTTACTTTTGGTAAATTTTGCAGGTAAAACTGAAGTTTACGGATGATAACAGAAAATAAGAGTGTTCCTGCAGATTACATTTAAGAAGGAAAATAGGACAAAATACTAAAAATGTCAACATGTGTATATAAGTCCATTAGAAATGCTGTCAAAAAATGAATTGTCAAGAGCAGTAAAGTGCCTGTTCAGTGTTACAGTACAGTACAATATTTAGCCAGTGCAACGTTACATCATTTTGTACATGCAATGTTGTGCAGGACAACATTCAGAATTAAAGTGCAGTAAAAACAGGTAAGTAATAAAAACAGCCAAAGTAAATAACTCCAGTAATAGTTCAGTAAAGGGTTTAGGTAATGGTATTCAAGCAGGAGTTAACCAGTAATGAAACTCTGTAACTCTACAACAACTGAAAGTCATGTCAATATGTTCTTAACAGATCACACACTACTTGATTTTAAAGCTACCTGGAAATCATAAACACAGGCTCAGAGTATGGTGCTGCAGACAGTAGACATATGCATTAAAAATAACTATTACACCTACACAAAAAAGAATCCACCCTGCAGACACAAAGACACCCAGGATCAGATGGTCCCTGACCTCACATGTAAACCCATTGAGACAACTTCGTCCCTTCATAAACATTTTATCCAGATTAATGACCCCAGCTTCAGCATCCAGCTGCCAGCCATCATCAACAGCTACTAACAATGTAAGTTAGGCGGCATCAGTGGGTAGGCCAGACAGCTCACTCCGCTCAATTAACATCACAGGCCACACTGTTAACCACAATGTCAACTCGCACGGCTTGGTTTCACGGCTAATAAAGCGTATGCAGTGTATTTCCCCGACACCAAACAAGTAGCGGGTGGTAGTAAACACGGAGAGCTTGCCTGCGGAGGGAGAGAGTCAGGACTGGGTTCTGCGTAGCCATGCACTGACCGTTGCTCAACTAGCTAGCACTGGCTAACTCAAAGTGGATATAATGTCTGCGGCTGGGAGGCTGTGTGGCACCTTCTCTACAGAGATGCATTTATCCGGGAGCTGAGTTGTTAATTACAACCCAGTTTTATCTTCTTTTCTGAGGAGTTTTTTCGGACTGAGCCACTCGGTTATTCACGCACAAAGCAGCCCCGAAGCACCGTCAATCACGCCGAGCGCACACAGCGAGTACTTCAAGTGCGGTGGGAAACTGCGGGATTACTTGGGGGGGCAGGCCAGGTGGGGAGTCCAAAGTGTCAAAACACCTTAAAAAAAAGACGAAAAATGTTATTGGCTGCTGAGATATCAAGAAGAGGAATTAATGCCTGCCATCGTCATCAATGCTGTCGGCAGATAGCTATCTATGAAGGCGTTTGACACTTTTCCTGAACTGTGTTTGCAAGGGAGTCAGCGTGCAACCATTCAAATAAATATGTCCAGGCTTATACTGGTTTGTACTGGTTCCTCTGATATCCTCCAGGGAACCGAAGGGGGACAGTGTAGAGTTTATTTTTTGTGATTACCTGCTTGCTGGAAGATTTAACATCTTATCGTTTAGACCAGGGGTGGGCAATCCTGGTCCTCGAGGGCCGCTATCCTGCATGTTTTAGATGTGTTCCTCTTCCAATACACCTGATTCAAATAACCAGGATCATTAGCAGGTTTCTGCAGAGCTTGATGATGAGCTGGCCATTTGAATCAGGTGTGTTGGAAGAGGGACTCATCTAAAACATGCAGGATAGCGGCCCTCGAGGAC
>OOFC01032822.1:14004-42372 GCA_900323345.1 Pseudochromis fuscus | reverse complement strand
GGATGGAGGCTCTTCAGTGGATGGATGGAGGCTCTTCAGTGGGTGGATGGAGGCTCTTCAGTGGATGGATGGAGGCTCCTCAGTGGATGGATGGAGACTCCTCAGTGGATGGATGGAGGCTCTTCAGTGGATGGATGGAGGCTCTTCAGTGGATGGATGCAGGGTCTTCAGTGGATGGATGGAGGCTCTTCAGTGGATGGATGGAGGCTCCTCAGTGTGTGGATGGAGGCTCCTCAGTGGATGAATGGAGGCTCCTCAGTGGGTGGATGGAGGTCCTTCAGTGGATGGATGCAGGCTCTTCAGTGGGTGGATGGAGGCCCTTCATTGGATGGATGCAGGCTCTTCAGTGGATGGATGGAGGCTCTTCAGTGGATGGATGGAGGCTCTTCAGTGGATGGATGGAGGCTCTTCAGTGGATGGATGGAGGCTCTTCAGTGGATGGATGGAGGCTCTTCAGTGGATGGATGGAGGCTCTTCAGTGGGTGGATGGAGGCTCTTCAGTGGGTGGATGGAGGCTCTTCAGTGGATGGATGGAGGCTCTTCAGTGGGTGGATGGAGGCTCTTCAGTGGATGGATGGAGGCTCTTCAGTGGATGGATGGAGGCTCTTCAGTGGATGGATGGAGGCTCTTCAGTGGATGGATGGAGGCTCCTCAGTGGATGGATGGAGGCTCTTCAGTAGATGGACGGAGGCTCCTCAAGTGTGGATGGATGGAGGCTCCTCAGTGGATGGATGCAGGTTCCTCAGTGGATGGATGGAGGCTCCTCTATGGATAGCAATACTAATATCCCACAATGTGTTAGCATGCAGTTGCTCTATGTTAACATTAACATCCAGTTATTCAGTTTCTAGTGACTTTATGAATTAAAAACAAATGCTCATTCAGGTTTTAGCTCATTTTTGGTCACCACCAACCAGTTCCAGAAAACTATAGCTAATGTTAACATTTTACTTGTTTTCTCACTACCTTTCATACATTTTTAAATAACAGGCTTGAAACCCAATACATCACAGCATCCAATACATCAGAGAATCAGAGGAATCTGATTACTGGCAATGACTGTGACATCATCAGTGGTTAGATGAACTTTCATGGTGTTTCTGCAGCAAAGTGTTGATCCTGTTTCTTAGAAAACAGCAGTAACAGGGTATCATGTTTGATTTACGTTGATATGAGCAGTTTTGCATGTGCGATGATCCAATATTTAGTTTTGTTTTTCACAGGGTCTCCAGGCTCGCTGCTGTGTAGCTACACTACAAATCACTTGGAAGTGACTCCAGGATGTAACTTGACCCTAATTTATCGTTTACATAGTATGAAATTAAACTGGAAAACGTCCCATGAGCAGCTCTCTGAGTGAGCTTTAAAGGAGTTCAGGTCCCCAATCCTCAGACCCCCTACCTCAGCTGGAGCTTACAGAAGCTCCAACGCTGAGCTCCATGAAAAGAGAGCGGAGGAGACCCCGGGGGGTTGTGGGATTGAGAGATTGAAGAAGAAAGCTTCTGGGGGTGGTGGTGGTGGTGGTGGTGGAGGGTACAGAAGATAAAAAGGACATGGAAGGAAGAAAATGAAAGAAAAGAAAGGGATCTATGCACCGTGGTGTGATTACAGGCTGACTGGGTCTTGTTTGTAATGTGTTCCAGATGGGGTCCTACTTTGGCTACGCTGTGGCTGCCACCGACATCAACAACGACGGGTAAGTGAAGGGAGTCATGGTGACACAGATGGAGGCAGAACACTGGGAATCAGACATGAAATGAGAGCAACTAGAAACTAAAAGTGTATGAAGAGTTCAGGGAAACAGAGTCAGCTGTGTGACTTCTCGAGTGTTTCCCACACTGGTTCAGTCACCTTCATCCTCTAATGTGTAATCAGATTTCCCTCTTGTACTTATTGTACTCTTATTTTGAGTATAGTTCCTCTGTGTGAAGTTCCTCTTTGGCCACTTTAGTTTCCTCAAACTCCGGCAGAGTCATTTCAGCGTGACCCTTAAAAATGTCTGTTTATTTTTCACTATTACACAGTGTGTATTCTAGTGTCAGTGACTCAGAGGGACACACAGGATTTTTAGAAACTTAGTGAGTCCAACACCTTTCAACAAAAACAGTCCCTTCTTCTTCATTACTCAACTGTCCCTGCTCCTTTCCCCAGATCCACCCATGATGTGAGATTCAGTGGTGATGACTCACTGAGCGCTCAGTGTTGAATAAGTTTCCAATCATTACGTTACATAACAACATATTCTCAAGGCAAACAGAATATTCAGGTGTGAAGGATTTAAATCAAATTACATAAAAAAGTAAAGTAGGAGATAGGTAGAGATGTATAGTACTTATATAAACAAATTATACCTTAATTACAATGTTTGGAAAAGTTGAGGCTGAAATCCAAACACACAGTAGCTCATGGTCAGTGTGGTTTTATAGGATTTCTGTCGTCACTCACCACATTGAGTGTTGGATGAATTTATGTAACTGCTCCCAAATTCAATTTGACTCATTAAAAATAATGTTTTACAAAGCAAGGAAAAGGATTACAAAGTTGGAAAATTGACTTTTCATTCAAATCAAACAGGACACTTGTCTCTGTGATATTATAACAGTTTTTAGTCTTACTCATTATTTGCTGCTGTCCTCAGTCTGGACGACCTGGTGGTGGGAGCTCCCATGTTCATGCGTCGAGGGTCTAACGGGCGTCTGGAGGAGCTGGGTAAAGTGTACGTGTACCTCCAGAGGGGTCCTCTGTTGCTGGAGCCCAGCCCGTCCCACCTCCTGGGTCCTCAGGCCTTCAGCCGGTTCGGCTCCTCCCTGGCTGCTCTGGGGGATCTCAACCAGGATGGATTCAATGGTAAATCTGCTCCATACGGTTTGTCTTGTAGATGGACTGACTGTTACGATGGGCGACTTGACACCTCCCACAAAATGAAGCCAGGATATCTTGATTTTGTCATGTTAAGTAGTCCTGATCACGCTGATGTTTGTTCAAGTGTCCAACGGGTTTGTTTTGGATTGGTTGTTTCATTCCATGAAAAGAAATGAAAAATGGCGGCGAAATGAAATGAAAGACGACAGTGATACAAAGCAGGAAAAGCAAATCCTCACAGCAGAACGAGCAGCCAAATGTTGTACTGCTTTCGGTTTGATAAATGACTCAATGATTGAAATGGTTTCATTTAATCTCATTTACCTCAGATGATTTTCCAAATGTGAAAGAGCAACTTGGCACCGCGGCCTGAACTACTGCATCTGCATTTCATTCAGTCACGAAGTCTAATGAAGTTAATCACCACAGATCCGTAACTTGTGTTTCATTAAAAACCCACTGAGTCCGTCACAGTTACTGTTTGTTGCTGATGAAGGAGTGTGAGCGTGTTGTGCTGCACACACTGAGATTGTTCTCGTTGTTGCTGTTCACAATCAGACGTGGCGATTGGCTGCCCC
The DNA here is from genome assembly GCA_900323345.1 of Pseudochromis fuscus. Classification (NCBI taxonomy): domain Eukaryota; kingdom Metazoa; phylum Chordata; class Actinopteri; family Pseudochromidae; genus Pseudochromis; species Pseudochromis fuscus. The sequence continues at coordinate 38,932 of OOFC01032822.1, read as the reverse complement.
TACGGAGGAGACGACCAGCAGGGATTGGTTTTCATCTATAACGGCCATGTTGGAGGACTGAAGGACACGCCCACTCAGACTCTCTCCGGCCAATGGGCTTCCAACTCTTTCCCGGCCAGTTTTGGCTTTGCACTGCGAGGCGACAGAGATCTGGATCAGAACGGGTACCCAGGTACTGCAGAGCGCCACCAGCCTGTCACCACTTTAACAGATTCTTCATTTAACTCACATCTCCCTTCTTGCAGATCTGATTGTTGGAGCCTTCGGGGCAGATAGAGCTGTGCTGTACAGGTACGTTTAAACTCAGTTAAATGGCAAACAAAAAAGTCATTGCTCTCATCTGTACACCATGTTTTCCTTTAGAGCACGGCCAATAGTGAGCGCCAGCGCCTCTCTCACAGTGCAGCCGACCATGTTCAACCAGGAGGAGAAGACTTGTTCGCTGATCAATGGGAGTGAAACCACTTCTGTGTCTTGGTATGACCAGCTATTTCCCTTTAAAGAGTTCAGATCCAGATGTTTAATAATAGGAATATTATCCCGTGTTTGATATATTATGCAGAACTGAGCAGAAACATGTTGAGTGGTTTTTATACAAAAAGCTTGAGAGCTGAGAAGCAGCTACAGCGAGAGTGCGCTCCCTGACAGTCGCCGAACATGGAAAGTCTTACAGATGTTATGTAACACACATCTCAGTTTGTACTTTGCCTCACGAGAATGTCAAATGACTTCATGTTTGCCAGTTTCCTGCCTGAACTACACATTCGGTATTCTTAGATCCAGTGGATGAAAAAAAAAAGGGAACTTCACCCAACTTTCAATCTCAATAAAGCTCTTTCCACACATTGTGTTTAACCATCGTATTAACTGTGGAACATTTTTAGATTGTTGAGAGGCGTGTGCCAAGCTGGCTGGTGTCTCAGTATCTGCTCGGGACGTTGATACAAGTGCGTCTTGTTTGCTCAGAGGTTGTTTTTTTTTTTTTTTTTCTGCTGCCTTGGAAACAAAACTAAAAGAGAGGAAAGAAACAGGTTGGAAAAGGGTTGTAAGTTTCTTCAAATGAATGAGATATTGTCTCATGAAACGTCTCCTCCCTTCCTCCACATGTGTGTGTTCAGTGATTTTTCTAAAGCACTGATCCTGTTGCAATCCTTAATATTTCAGTCCCACTTGATGTGGTGACACCCGTGGTTACCGTGGTAACAGAAAGGATGGTTTAATAGTAGAGCAAGCACTTGTAGTGAAGCTCAGAAAAATACCAAGAGTTAATGATGAACCTTTATACATCGCAGCCAAACATATTCATAAACCACCATCGTGATGCACAACAGCAGTGTAGTGCTGACTCATCATCTCACAGCTCTTTGTGCCGTATTCTGTTGACGCACTTTCAGTGAAAGGCCACGGTCAGTGACGAACACGAGGCGGTTTCTGTGGCTGCTTCAAAAATTAAAGACATGAGGAAAGAGCTTTTATTGTGAAGGGGTAGCAGTAGGATGTTCCATTTGGATCACATAAACATAGTGTTCATGATCGCTGCATCCCTGTGAGTGTCAGTGTGTGTCCAGCTGAGTTTCATCTGCTTTCATCTGCCAATGTCTCCAATGGTCAAGTCAAGTCTAGTCCATTATCATGAGTGACACATTCACATGAGGCTTCACAATGTGTCTACGATCTGAGGAGAGAGCCTCCTTCAGACATGCACTACATGTATGGGAGATGGTAATCAGCTTCAAGATGTTGGCAAACATCTGCACTACAAACTGTTTGTTTCATGTACTGTATGAACATGTGTTCTCAGTTCTAGGATCTGTGATTGTTACGTGCACATGTATTATTTTAATTTATTAGACTTTGCCTTGTCATTCAGATAAATTTAAAGCTAGTTATAGTTTGTTTAAACTCAAAAAAGGGCCGCTATCGTGCATGTTTTAGATGTTTCCTCTTCCAACACACCTGATTCAAATGACCAGGATTGTTAGCAGGCTTCTGCAGAGCTTGATGTTGAGCTGGTCATTTGAATCAGGTGTGTTGGAAGAGGGACACATGTAAAACATGCAGGATAGTGTTCCCCGAGGACCAGGATTGACTACCACTGGTCTACACCATTATATCTGTAACAATCTGTCCCTCTTGTAACTACAGGAGCTAAGAGGTGCCCACTTTGTCCTGTATTTTGGTGAAATTAAAAAGAAACTGCATTTTATGTGGTGGTGAAAAGGTCTTTGAAAAGTCATATATTCAATTTGGATCACCAAATTGAATATATGACTTGTGAAAAGTGCAGAAACCCAGATTTAAAAAAATAAAATAGATTAGACTTTTAGTCTATTTTTTATCTGGATGCAGTGGCATGCTTGGCTGGTGAATCTGCCATGGGGAGACATAATTTATCTAATGTAAATACATAGACTCAATATAAAGGCTAAAAACCACAGACTCTGTATAGAATGGATGAAACTAATGTGACCTCACCCGTTGGTTTGTAGACTCACATTTTGAAACCAGGAGTTCAGTATTTGAATGTGGCCACTTTTTGAGCTAGAGTTGACCATATTTGGATGTGAAGGGAGGAGTGAGGAGGCAGGTCTGACCCTTGAAGGACACTGTCCAATGTGTATGAGACTGGAGTTCACCAGTGAATGAGCCTCCAAACCTCCTGCACATCACTGGAGCCTAGAGCTGTCAATCACACTAACCCCGCCTCTAAACCTTCCTCTTTTTTAAGCCTAATATCTACTTAATGATGAAATGATTTTCAGACTGATAAGAAGAGTTGACTTTAGCTAATGACACCAGAATGGCTTGAGGAATATATAGTACTTCAAACACTGATACACAGAACTTTCCCCAGTCCAGTATAAACACATCTCTGTGAGCTCAGCATGTACGTTACGTTTTTTTTTTTTCTTCTAATATTTTTGTCTGTGTTAAATCTCCAGTGTCAGCATCAGTTTCTGCCTGCTGGCTAATGGGAAGCACCTCCCCTCTCATCTAGGTGAGCACACACACAACCATGCACACACACAGATGGTCTCCATTACCTCGCTTTCTTTGAGTGCCCACAAGTATGCTGGACCTCACTGTGGTCAATTTGACAGTTAAGATCAAGATAAAAGAACAATCGTGTAAATACAGGGTAACTCGGTGACTCCGGCAGTTTAGAAAAGTGTGTGTGTGTTTATTTTAAGACAGTGGGTGTGTATTATCTGTGTTCCTGCTGAGTCGTCGCCCTGTGTGTGTTTCTGTACGGAGAACAAAATGCACATAAAGGTTGTTTACCATAACAATGTTTACCAGTGTGGATGTGGTGAGGCGAGCACATGACATGTCTATGCAAATATGTGTGTTTCTGTGGTTGTGCGTACATTTACAGATGCAGCTGAACGGATGATGCTCACTGTTCTCTGGTCTTTTGTTTCTTTATGTGTGTGTGTGCTCTGAAGGCTTCGTGGTTGAGGTGCAGTTGGACAGTGTGAAGCAGAACCAGAAGGAGTCCATCAGGAGGACTCTGTTCCTGGAAAGCCAGCAACCCAGTCTGGTGACGACCTTTAACCTTGCAAACGGAGAGCGATTATGCCACGACAGCAAGATTTACCTGCGGGTCAGTTGCCTCAGCTACGTTTGGACCTCAAGCAGATTAGCCAGTGGCTCTGTGAGGTTGGATTTGGAGCAAAATGCTAACATAAGCATGCTAATAAAAATAATACTGATGCTTGGAAGGTGTCAGGTATTATAAGGATAATGTTTATGATCTTAGTTCAGTTTGTTAGCATCAAGTGTTAACCTCCTTGAAAAACTATGTCAATGTGGAAGTGCAAAAACCTGCAGTTCCTCAAATGGCCACTTGAGGCTCTAACAGTGAGTTAATCTCATTGACTGTACATAGAATGATCGAAGCTACTGTAATGTCACCCTTAAGTTTGTTACTTGCATTTTGAAGCCAGCAGATCATGAAATCGATTGATGAAAATGACCATTTTTGAATGAAGTCAATTGGAGCCAGAGTTTTTGGAGCCAGCCTCCAGTGGCCATCAGTGGTATTGCACCTATTTGCACTTCTGGCTTCATTTTTGAGCCCCACTTGCTTCATCCATTTGTATTTACAGTCTATGGTCAATCCCCATAGACCTGCATGTTAAAATATAGAAATAAAAATATCTACAGCCTGGTAAACAAACAAAACAAAACTGTTTTAAGCTCTATGGCTGATTTGGTTTTGTCACAACTATAGGATGATAAATTTCAATATACAAAGGTGTCACAAAGGCAAAATAGCAAAAAATATATTAAAAAGTAGCATCACTGATATATATTTTTATGAGCAAGTCCCAGTTTTGTTTGTGTTTTGAGTAGGAATGAGTAACACATCAACGGATTTACAGTAACATTCTGCAAGCTAGCAAACACTTCTACAAAAAGTGACTCAATAAAGTGTTTACTGAATAGTGAAAAGTGTCAAAGATACATTCTGATGAAAAGATATCGAATGTAATCACAACTTCATTGAGCTGAGTCACAATTATAGTAACACATTAATTAGTTGTCAGTCCAGTTGTCTCAAGCCTTTCACATGTCTCCCAAATGTTCCTGTTCTTAATCTTGACCCTGAGGAGTTGCAGCGCTGCTGGTTTCCATCTAATGAGAGTGATTTGCACCTGAAGCTCCAGGTGAACATGGTTAACTCATTGTTAGGACAGAGGTTAAAGTCATTTCCTAATAGACAGGGTTTGAAGTTGCTGTTTGAGGTGAAACTACTTCAGCAACAATCTTCTCATCACTCAGCAGTGACCTGATCAAAGATCATGTCTGAGGCACTTATGTCATATGTGTAGATGTTCACTGTGAAGGATCAGAGCACTGTGGTCTTTGACATCCACTTACCCGTCAGTCAACACAGATCTGCCTGTACAACATGACTTTGTTGTGCCTCTTCTTGAAAGGCGCTGCTCTTGGTGGTCTTCAAGTACAAGTCAAACTTAAAAAACACTGGATCCAACTTGTTGCTGCAACATCTGCTGCTGATTTCTTAAACCCTCTCTCTTCTACCTTCATGTTTCATTCTTGTCGTCTTTCTCTGTTTCAGGCTGAAGATGAGTTTCGGGATAAACTGTCTCCCATTTACATCAGTCTGAACTTCAGTCTGGATCCTCAGGCTCCCCTGGACCAACATGGCCTCAGTCCCATCCTCAACTATCAGACAGAGCAGCTTATAGAGCAAAAGGTATGAACCATAACCAATGAAATTTTTTCATGGCACATTTCACTGTCAGTGTCTGGAGAACTCACAGAGACTCACAGTTTCAGTGTTTGTCTTTATTTTTACATTCAGATTACACTTGACGATGCTTCACATTTAACTGCTGTGAACCTGGAAAACTTACCCATACAATGTTATACAACTGTGACAGACAGCTTTTTGTGGCCACTTTCAACTTATATATAAAAACCATAGACTGTATATAGAAATGGATGAAAATTAAGCCAATGCTGAAGTGGAAGAAGGGCAATACCACTGATGGCCACTAGACTTCAAAGATCTTTGACTCCAATTGGCGTCAATCCCAAAATTCATTTTCAAAAGTCAAAAGTAATTTTCAATCCTGAAATACTCAGTCAATATATGTTTTCCACAAGTCACTCTGATGTCATTAGTGAAAGTCAACTCTTCTTATCAGTGATCTGGTGGTCCATCTGAAAATCATTTCACCATTAAGTAGATATTAGGCTTCAAAAAGAGGATGATTGAGGGGCGTGGTCGGTCTGTTCTCCAATGAGACTGGTGCTGAACTCCAGTCCCACAGTTTTAGCCTGTTTTTGTCTTTCTCATCTCACCTTTCGACAAACTCATTTCTATTGCTTTTATTGAGATGTCATCGTTACCACCCTGAAGTCCTACCTGAATCCTGAGCCCTGCACTGCTGGGTCTCAGCTCTTTTAAGAAGCTGATGTCTCTGAGGATATGAAGTGAAACTCGTCTACAGTTGTAAAGTGCATCTACGTATTACATTACCGCACAAAACATGTCGACCGCACCACTTATACGGCCACACGCTTCGAATGCTAGGAACTAAACAGATGGTCACCACAACGACTCCCAGATGAGCTGAGAGTGGAGCGCATGGCATAATGAATATTTTTATAAAACTCTACCAAACAACCTGAAATCACGAACAAATGCCTGCTACAGACACGGTGATTCACTCTCCAACCCACACCGTCTAGTCCCACGGCAAACACAGAGCAGCACAGGAGATGTAAGACAGAGCCCCACATGGGTAGAGGTGGAGGGTCAGAGCTGATAACTGCTCTCTGTTGCTGCTTTTCTGTTTTATATATGAAGAGTCTGGAGGTTAATGGAGGAGCGGCGAGTCATGGCTGTGCACAAACACAGAGGGAGGACTGACAGCTCCGTCTGGGTGGGGCGGCGCTCGGCGCTCAGACATCTGGTTGTGGTTTGTTTCTGTATGTTGCCAGTGGTTCCTCCACCAGGCCAGAGCCAGAGCCTGGAAACGTGCACATGTTTATGTGAGGGATATAAGGTGAAGTGAGTGTGTGATGTGGGTGTGTGAGTGTGTGCATCATGTGCTTGTAATTGGCTTTTTTCCCTTTTTTTTTTTTTAAACAGAGTGCACAAACTTTTTTCAGCCCAGGATCCTTAACGGAAACTCTACAGATTAACATCTGTTTTTGTTCATCCTTCACTTCAGAACTTTCATCCACTGGTCACTAACTGGTTGTACCCACTAATATTCTCATGGAAAACTGGAAACATTCATTAAAGCTTTTTTTTTTTAATTCTATGTTTAAGCATTTAAAACAGAAGTTATTTCAGATCTGTTTTTACCAGATCTGTTTTTTTTGGTCTGTTTTTACCCAACATTGTAGTTTTTACTCAAAGTTGTTGATTTTATCCAACATTTTGAAGGTTTTATTGAGTATTTTATTGATTTTTTTCCAACATTTTGTAGGTTGTATCCATTATTTTATTGTTTTGACCCAACATTTTGTTTTTGTGCTTTTCTTACTAGAAGAAATTAACCCAGTATGTAGTTAGTTCAATCAAACCAGCATTTTTTAGTGTGTGCACTTTATTAAAACAGACTAGTGACAATGATCATCTTGATTTCTTTGTACAAAAGGTTACATTTCCTCGAGTTGTATGATTCCATCAAAGCAGTCGTCACATGACACTTAGATGGATTTTATTGACTCATCCAACTTCTTAGAGATTTACTCACCTGAATGAACCTTCAGCTATTGTTTAGCTGTTAGCATTATAGCTGTACCTCAGGTTTCTAACAGAACATTGCTGAATAAAGATCACTGTGATGAAGAGATTGTTATTTTAAGCAGCAGTTCATTGTGTGAAGCTTTAAATGACGTAATCTTTTGATCACGCCTTCAGAACCAATGACTCTTCTCAGTGAATGCCTCATTAGCTATCAGCAGCTCCTAAAGAAAACATAAAGATGTGCTGATTTTCAGGGGTGGATTTCTAAACTGATGTACAGATTTGTTTGTAGTGGGCTTTAGAGATGACGTCCTCAGACTCTATAAATACGTGTATGACGTGTGCGCTCATGTTTGACTGAACTGTGACTCATCCTGAAGGGTGTCACACCCATCACTGCAGCTCCAGCTCTCCACCATGTTGGGACTCCCAGTTTTTTTCTATAACAACAGAATACACCCGGTCCCTTTACCTCCCTGAGTGTGTTTACCTCCCCTCTGCCTCATAACATCTTAGTTTACATGTGTAGTAATACCAGACTCCATGCTGGCAGGTTAGCGTACACTGTGTTTAGGACGCCCTTGCTGCTGTTTGTCTCTCCAGTCGTTTACAGTTAAATAGAGAGAATATGACAGAGTCCAGCCAGAGGCCCATATAGCACAGTGAATAAAAGGATTAAAGCTAATAAATTACAGCTGTTAAACCCTGGATATTGTGGCAGTGATGGAGCAATGCGCTTCATGTTAGATCATTACTGGGTGTGGTCACTGCTTCAGGCCACAGCTCTGACCACATCAGCAGCTTATTCTGCTGAAGATTCTCATTATGTCATTATGTCACAGTATAAATGGCTTTTCACCAATCAGCATTTAATGTATGGTCTGTAAATTCTTCTTCATATAATAACAAGTTTTTATAGAGACTTGAGCTGCCTGATGTATCCTGACTAATATTATTATTTTTATATTACACATGAAGCAGCTGTAATGTGCATAACATTCAGCTACTGAAATGTACAGTGTTGTGTCCAGTGACAGTCAAAAACACTGGGAAATGATCATTATGAGGATTTAAAGGTGCAGTCTGTGGAATTCAGGGACATGCAGCCTCTTCCAGGTGTGTGTGTGAGAACTTGTGGTGGCGTCAGAAACCATTCAGCAAATATCTCATCATCACCTACGACCACATCAAGTCGATACAACATGTCCAGAGATTAGGAGCTATTTAGGAAGTGTATGTTGCGTAACTATCAGGTCACACAGAAAGGATTAATACTGTATGACTATTACATGAGATGATCCAATTCATCCTGTATTAGTTCTTTGCGTAACCTCATATCAAATGTACATCAGCACTGTCTTCAGTTTCATTTCCTACAAAAAAATGTGTGTTTTCTAGTTTCTAAATATAATCTTAATTTGCTGTGCTCCACAGTCGACACAACTGAAAATCTACCAGGTTTAACTTTGAGTTTTTATTGCATCATTTTGTCGTCCCACAGCTTGGCGGAGTGATCTGTTTGTTTAAGGGCTGGAGGGAAGCGTGGATCAAACATATGGGAAATAAAAAGAGATGGAAAGTTGCTTTAAAGGAGGACGTGATAATCTGGGAGTCTCTGTACGTCAATGTCGTGTGCTGCTGTTGGTGTTAAGTGACCAATCGCCTGAGTCCTGAATGAATGTAAAACTTGAAGGAGGAATCTCTGCTGAGCCGGAGCCAGGCAGATTCTTCACTCTGTGTAAATTCTTCTGGATTCTAATGTTTCCCATATGTTGGAGAGATGAGGCCACAGCAACAATGACAGTATGGAGCTACATGGGAGAACAAAAAAAGGAAAAGGAGAAACAGTTCAAGGGGAACTCAGGAAAAGGCTTTCCCACCAAATTCAATTAAATTCATCTTTCTCTTTTGTACTGAGCCCTCTGTCATGTCAGACTGTGGAGCAGATTAATCTCTATTCTCCTTCAAATGTGAGGTTTTCACTCTTTTTGATGGAGGCTTTTCCACAAAAATGTAATACTTGTTTATTTGAAATGTCCCAACCTTCACCACTCTCTTCTTCCTTCTCCTCCTCCCCACATGTAACTTACTTTTATCCTGCGAACATGAAAGGAAACACAGCTTCGTGCATCTGGTGGTTGCAAATACTCTTCCAGGTTTTTCGCGCATATATGGAGGATACACTATGCATCGTCTGTATCCTCCCTTATCCTTTCATTAAATCATGAATCCAGTGTTCTGGCTTCTGTAAACATCCTCTTCCTCTGAAGCTTTTCTCTCCCCAGACCGTCGGACTCTTTCACCCACCAAATCCATCCCTCGCTCCTCTTTGTTCCTCCATTTATCTCCGTCCTTGTTTTTCTTTCTCAGGCACAGATTCAGCTCGATTGTGGAGAGGACAACATCTGCGTCCCTGACCTGAAGCTGGCTGTTTATGGGTGAGAGGAAATCACCTTTGTGTTACTTTACCTGATTCAACAAAAACAAGTTAAACCCTCCAGTCGTGTAACATAATCTGCCGGTTTACTCCCTCTGAGACCGATAGACCACAACAAACATTTACCAAAGCAAAGCTTCTAACCTGAAAGCTAATGTGACCTCACCTGTTGGTTTGTGGACTCACATATTGAAGCCAGGAGTTTGACATTTGAACATGGTCATGTTGATCGTTTGGAGCCAGAAGTGACTATATTTGGATATGAAGTGAGGAGTGAGGAGGCGGGTCTATCCCTTGAACCCTGAGATCACTGTATGACACTGGAGTTCATCAGCGAATGAGCCTCCAAACCACCTGTAAATCATTGGAGACCAGACCTGTCAATCAAACAAACCAGACCCCCAAATCTTCTCTCTTTTATAATGAGGATAATCAATGAAGCCAGCATTGTTGCCACAGTTACTTGTAGACCATAGACTGTATCTAGAAATGGATGAAGCAAGTGGGGCTCAAAAATGAGGGCAGTGTAGAAATGCAAAAAATTGTAATACTCACGACCACCACTAGATGCTGGCTCCAAATGAACATTTTCAGTCATGAAATACTCAGTACATTTTTCCACAAGTCACTCTGATGTCTTTAGCTGAACTTCAGTCACAAACACATTAGACAGTGTTCTCAGGTTCAAGGGTCAGAACTTGCCTCCTCACTCTTCCATTCATTTCCAAATATGGTCACTTCTGGCTCCATGGCCATGTTCAAATACTGAACTCCTGGCTTCAAAAAGCATATGATCCAAAAGGGAAATCATCTTTCCATTATCCATGTATTTCCTGTGATAATCATCTTTATTGATGGAAAACTGTCCATAGTTACGAAAGCCACTTACTGCTGAAACCTGGGATTGAACCAGGGACCTTTAGATCTTCAGTCTAACGCTCTCCCAACTGAGCTATTTCAGCACATGAAATAAGACTTTACCTGTGCAGATGATCTCCACAACTGTCAGCTGTTTGGAGAACTTGACCATATTTATATATGACAGAAGGAGTGAGGAGGTGGGTCTCACCCTTGAAGCCTTGGGCAGCTGTGGCTCAGGTGGTAGAGCGGGTTGTCTACGAATCGTAAGATCATGGCTTCACAGTGTCCTTGAGCAAGACACTGAACCCTAAGTTGCTCCCAATGGTGGCTAGCACCTTGCATGGCAGCTCTGTAGCCATTGGTGAGTGTGTGAATGCGTGAATGAGATGCCTTGTAAAGTGCTTTGGGAGCTAGCTAAGGTCATAAAAGTGCTGTATAAATGTCCTCTATTTACCAATGTACCAATTGAATCCAAGATCACCACTCAATGTATATGAGACTCAACTTCAGTGCTGCTCTCATCAGAGACCAGGCTTGTTGATCCAGTTCACCACGCCCCTGAACACACACAAATCATTCTGATATCATTAGCTAAAGTCAGTTCTTCTTATCAGTGACCCGCTGGGCCATCTGAAAATCATTTCATCATCAAGTAGATATTCAGGTTCAAAAAGTGGAATATTTAGGGGGCAGGATTAGTTTGATTGACAGTTCTGGTCTCCAGTGAGATAGACTCTGAAGTCGAGTCTCATACAAATTGGGCAGTGATCTCAGGTTCAAGGGTCAGACCCGCCTCCTCAGTCCTCTCTTTATTTACAAATATGCTCAATTCTTGCTCCAAAAAAACAACATGATGAAGTTCAAATACCAAATTCCTGACCTCATAATGTGACTCCACAAACCAATGGGTGATGTCACGTTTCACCCATTTCTGTACATACAGTCTATGTCAGTGGTTCCCAACCCTGGTCCTGGGGGAACAGTATCCTGCATGTTTTAGATGTTTCCCTCTTCTAACACACCTGATTCAAATGATCAGCTCATCATCAAGCTCTGCAGAAACCTGATAACGATCCTGATGATTTGAATCAGGTGTGTTGGAGGAGGGAAACATCTAAAACATGCAGGATAGTGGCACTCAAGGACCAGGATTCCCCAGTGCTGGTCAAACATGGCAAACATTGAGTTTACTGAAAGATGGAGAGTGCAGTAGAGAAATATGAATAATAAACAACGGAATAAACATGATTCTGTGACTCGTTTCAGACAAAATAATCAGACACTGTTTACAGCCCATAACTGTTTACATCCTACACTGTGGTGCACATTCTGAAGACTGATCCTTTGGCACAGCCGTATATTATTGTTCATTAATCCTGTATCCTTGTTTGTGAATTGACAACAACCAGATATTTGGCAGCATCTCGCTCCATTCACACAGCGAGCACACACACTCAGCCAGCTCTGCTCTGAGGAGTGTTTTGCATTACATGAACATGTGATTTCTCTTAGCTGCAGAAAATACAATCGGTGCTAAAAGTTTCCCATGGCAACTCAAAGATCTGCAGTTGTAGAAGCCACGGACCCAAACACCAGTGATTCAGCACTTTGTCCGAACAGTGTCCCTTCATTGATGCACCGTAAGACGCAGCATTTTTCTCCCGATCGCCAAGAATCTGCAGCCAGTGGGATGTTTAACACTGAGCTGTAGTCATATCTTCTGGCTTCAATTAAGCTTTTATGAGCTTCATGATCTGCTGTTGTGTTTGTTCCAGAAAATGATATGAAGTGTTGAACATCTCTGCTGTATGCTGCAGGTTTCTGTTTTGGTTGGTGTTGGTATCAGTGTTGCTTCCGCTGCATTTGCTAAACTTGCCCGGGCTTAATTAAAATCATCTGGTGGTTGTCTTACCTAGCGAGGGGGTCACTGCGTCCAAGACCCTCTGAAGACGAGGGGGGGAGGGGAGGAGGAAACAGAATGAAAGAAGAACCCTCCACCAGACTCATACCTCCCCTCTCTGCTCAATAGAAACATGAATTTACTGCCTCGGAGTGAAGGTGGTGGGGGGGAGGGTTGGAGTCAGGGGGTGTCGAGAGGATTTATCACTACACTGAAAATGTGTTTGCACACAGTGAGCATTCAGAATAAGGTGGGGGTCGGTTTCCTGAGACAAATCACAGTGATCAGATTTGGGTCATGGACAGAGATGCAGGAGAAAATGGTCTTTGGGGACTGTGTCAAACAGAGCTGCATTGTCTGGAAGGACTTTGTGTCCCTGCTTTTCATTATGTTTTTACATTCTGCTCGGGCACGTTGGTCATGCCCTGCACCAAGGGACTTCAGATAAACGTGGCAGCAGCAGAGGTAGCACAAAGTTAACTGTGCCAGCACATAGTCTGTGTTTCCACTCAGTGTGATTGTAGCTGATAAAGAAGCTTTTTAAGAGGGAGAAAAATCATCCCAACTAAACGCAAGGCTCAGAGTCTACAGCTGCTCCAGTGGTTATATGAGGCTGTACTTGTTTATATAATTGGTTATATTTTCATTATTTAACTCTGATGACAACATGGTGACAATAGACTGTGTATAAATGATGGCGGACCAGTGTATTGAAGCCTACACATTGGCATTTGGTTGCCACCATGTTGGTTTTTTGAAGTCAGAGGTGACCAAATTTAGATGAGAGGGAGGAGTGAGGGGGTGGAGCCAACAGCAGCTAGTCTCACTCAAATCTGCCACACCCCAAACTGTAGTTTTGCAGTTATATGTCTATTGTTGAGATATTTGTGAGAATAAAAAAATGTGTTTAGCTGTAAAATAAAAGGTTCACCTGCTGAATATGACTGGGGTGTGAACCCTGACTGTCCAGGTTGGACCGAGTCTGTTCCAGAAATGATAAAACCATTTTAATTTGACATCTTCAGATCCAGTAAAAATGCCAGTCAGGTTTTTTAAACACATTACTGACACAAATTTACTTAAAATTAACTTTGTTTTAATTATTTATGTTAAACCCCAATTGCCCCATCACAGCTCTACAGTCCTCCCCACCTCTTGTCCAGAATCTCAGCCAAACTCTGAGCCTTTTTAAACTTATTTTTGGCCTTTCCTAAGACAAATCCGCCTGGACAGAAACAGTACAACCTGTCTATTGTCGGACATGTTTGTTGTGGTACATGAAGCAGTGTTCTCATGGGATTTGGCCAGAACTTTTAGGTGTATTTTCTCAGTCATGAGGACAAAACCAGTGGGTGAACTCTGGGTTGTCAAATCTGTTGTAAGATTGAGTTTTGAGGTCCCAAGCTCAGCCTACAGGTAGCAGTAGAGGACAGAGATTATTACACATGACTGAAGCTGCCAGCACTGAGCCATGTCAGTAGCATGGCTAAGTAGCTGAATCATTATTTTGGTTTTAACGCCCCTTATTTTTGCTGTTATGGTTCAGTCCCACAGCTCTCATCAGCATAAAAAAAGCTCTAAAAACTCTGTACCAAACATATGTGTCCACTAAATTCATGGAGAGTTTAGTAGCTTCTGAGTGATATGTTTTCCTCAAGAGTGAAGATCGAAATAAATCTCTAAGAGAAGGATTATAGGCCTGAGATTCTTAAGGTGGTCATGAAAGAGATAATAAACATCTGCTGTAAATAGGCAACTTTTGGGTAATACATTCACATCTACTTTATAAGGTAGAAACCAGTCAGATGTTGTGTTTACAGCTTTTAGACTGTAAATAGAAATGGACAAAGCAAGCGTGACATCACCTGTTGGTTTGTGGATTGCGTGGATTAAGTCACCATGTTGGTTGTTTGGAACCATAAGTGACCATATTTGGATATGAAGGGAGGAGTGAGGAGGCGGGTCTAACCCTTGAACCCCCCCCAGTGTGTATGTGACTTCATTTCAGCTCCGATCTCATTGGAGTCCAGACCTGTCAATCTAAGTTTCTCTCTTTTTGAAGGCTAATATCTACTTAATGGTTTTTTCTTTTCAGATGGACTAATGGTCTGTGCTAGAAACAGGATGTATTGTTGTTGTATTTACAGCTTAATGTGCCAAAAGTGGCCAAATTCATCTATAAAATAAATTCTCAGTGTTTCATATTTCTAAGTTGTATAAAAAAGGAATAATGCTAAAATGTGTAATATTAATGCTTTGTACAACATGCAATAGGACAAAAGAGTCTAACTCAGTATTAAATGTTGTGTTTCTGTTTTTCCAGTGACAGAACTGAAGTTTACCTCGAAGATGAAAACGCACTGAGCCTGATCTTTAACGCCAGAAACGAAGGAGAGGGCGGAGCCTACGAGGCCGAGCTCTATGTGGTGCTGCCCCCAGAGGCCGACTACAGCGGGATCGCACGCAACAATGTGGTGAGGACGACAGTGGTCACTGTACCTGTGGGTTTAGTCACAGATTTTTATATTGTAGTCCACTTCAATACGTGAACAGATTTCAATCCAGTTTCATATGTACAGCACCAAAGCACAATAACAGCATCAAGGCCTTACAATGCTATCAGTATTCTCAGCAAAACCCTATCACTGTCGACCAAAAATCCACCAAAGTTTTTCAGCGCTGAGTTGTCTGGTTTTGCGATATAAAGGGTTAAATGGTGTGTGTCATTTCCAGAGCCTGACCCAGCTGACGTGCAGTTACAAGCCAGAAAACCAGAGCCGCTACGTGGTGTGTGATCTGGGAAACCCCATGAAGTCTGGTAACAGTGTAAGAAAGATCCCACATGTTGTTTTTGTGTCTCAGTACAATTAAGTGTAATTGATACATTAAACTGTCATGTAGAAAAAACTGCACTTGTGTGTAGTCCAGGCTGCTGACTGTCTGTTAAAATGTTAATTCTTTAAGAGAAGAAATAACTGCTTGTCAGCTTTTTATCAATACTAATAAAATAAAGAAAATGCTATTAAGGGGAAGATGTCTTTGTTAGATTGTTTAAACATTACAGATGAAAATCCAGTGTATTATTTCTCATGTCTCTTGGATTCATTTTATTTTCTTTGGGTAACTTTCTAGCTGTGGGCCGGTCTCCGGTTCACTGTGCCCAGAGTGAAGGACACTAACAGTCCAGTCCAATTTGAGCTCCAGATACGAAGGTAGGTCCCTGGTAGCAGTAAAGTTGGTACAGACTGATACGAGGAGGCGAATGTTTCAATTTTAGTTTACAAAAATGTCTCATTTTCTATTAATGGTTGAGGTTTAATTTATTTACCATATTTGAATATGATGGCAGGAGTGAGGAGGCGGGTCTAGCCCTTGAACCCGAGGTCACTGCCCAATGTGTATGAGACTTAATGACTGTTGCTTGTGAATTTATTTATATACAACTCCCCAGTTTATATTGTTTTAAGGCTCAGATTTATACATAATTAAGGCGGTGGTCTGTTGGAGTTACGGGCATGTCGTGATAATGTGCGTAGGGTTTTGTCTGTGTCTATATGGCACAATTAAAATGTAAGCCATGAGGCATGTGTGGGTGGAGAGGAGCAGTGTTTGTATTCTTCCTCAGTTTCATATTGTGTTGTATGTGCTACACAAAGCCTTTAATGTTGTTTGAAATCATGTTTTGTCATAGTGTTTAAGTCCTACAATATTGCACAGCTTGTTATGAGTATTAATACTTGTTACTGAGATTTCACACAGTTCAATCGCTGTGTCTTTCTATCGCAGTAAAAATGTAAATAACTCAGAGAGTGAGGTGGAGCTGTACGAGCTGGAGGTAGCTGCCATGGCTGAGGTCATTCTGCAGGGGTGAGGCTTCGCTATTAGCACTACATTATTATATTACCATCATATGAGCATTCCTGTAGTGTGATTGTTCTTCTCTTGCAGTGTTTCACGTCCAGATAAAGTCATCTTTCCTCCTCCCAACTGGACAGTTCGTCAGAGTCTGGGTGAGGAGCAGGACGTTGGCCCAGAGCTGCAGCAGGTCTATGAGGTAAACTCACAGATGATAATAATCAGTCAGAGTGAGTGGATGTATTGAACACTCAACCCTCCAGTGTTACAACTGATGATAAAATAACATGAAAATCACACATCAAACATATACAACATAAACTTTCATGAAGCATTTTAGTGTTATACCTACCAGTATAAAAGTTCATTGTATTTACTGGTCATACTACAGGAAAAAGTAATATTCATGCACACCAATTTTCTATTCCTAAAGTCAAAATTACTAAAATGGATATTGTAGAATTTCAAACAGCACGAATAAAGCTAAATATGCTAAAATTACATTTAAAAACTAAACAATAACATGATACTCACAAGGTATAAGGATGTAGAAAGTGTCTAAAAGTCAGTGTGTAGGTGTGTATCACTGATCACAATAATTATCTTTAGCTAATGACATCAGAATGATTTGTGGGAGAAAGTAGTGACTGAGTATTTCATGAGGATTTTTGAATTACAGTCAATTGGAGCCAAGGTTTTATTGGGGCCAGCATTTAGTGGCTGTTGGGAGTATTGCACATTTTTACACTTCTGCATTGGCCTCATTTCTGCTTCGTCCATTTCTGTCTACACTCTGTAGATCTGAAGCAGGACCACCAACATCTGTGTGTGGCCTCCTCTGTTAACCAGTGGCCTCTGTGGTTGATGTTGTTTCTTAAGCAGCCACATCATCAAACTCTGTCTCTGTCTCTCAGTTGGTGAATAACGGTCCCAGTTGGGTGAGTCACTCCACATTAGAGGTGAGCTGTCCTCTGAAGGCCCACAGCCACGAGCTGCTCTACCCGGTGGAGGTGGTGACCGAGGGGCCGCTCAGCTGCTCCTCCACAACAACCTTCAACGCACTGAAACTCAAGGTGAGGCCTCACACTCTCCCACAGGTTGGTTGACACGGTGACACTCGCTCTGTCCTTGGATCGTTAATGACTCTGCTGATGTGTTTCTGCAGCTTCAGCCTCCAGCAGCAGAGAGTACCACATCACTGAAGTCCAACACTGAGCATCACGTCCAGAGGAGGGAGGTGGTCCACAGCGATCCTCTGCCTGAACAAGGAAACCTGGTGAGACACTGGAACAGGGATGAAATCCACTTTCCTCTTCTTGCTGTTATTTGTTTATGAATGAAAACACTTAAGTCACAGGTTCATATTCATACATATGATTCAATAAACTGTAAGAGCATTGAGTTTAGCATCATTCCTTTATCACTGTCAGAAGAAAAATGAAAACCAATGCAGCAGATTCTGAGACACTATCTTTTTTAAAAAGCTAATATTCCTCTTGGGAAAACTGGCCACCTATGTTACCCACAATGCAATTGGATTGCTGACGGTTTGCTCAGAGATAATGGCGTGAATGCTAGTAGCAGCTAATTTAGCCTTAAGCGGAGATGAGTGATGCTCGAAAACAAATTTGTATGTTTTCTCTGGTTTTTTCAAGCCATAGGATATATAAGAAAGGCTGAAATGACCAAATTTTAAACTAGATCTATACACTTTATATAGAAACGGAAGTGGAGTTCAAAAATGAGACCAATGCAGAAGTGCAAAAATGTGCAATACTTCCGACAGCCACTGGAGGCTGGCTGATGTCATTCTGATGTCATTAGCTAAAGTTAATTCTTGTTACCGCTGATCTGGTGGTCCATCTGAAAAAAAACATCCAAATATATTTAACAAGATGTGAGGCTTCAGAAATAGGAATACACCGGCGCTGAAGTTAAGTCTCATAGACCCGCCTCCTCACTCCTCCTTTCATATCCAAATATGGTCACTTCTAGCTCCAAGCAACCAACATGACGACATTCAAACAAACAGGTGACGGCACTCTTGCTCCATTTCTATCTACAGTGTATGGCAGGATGAGAGAGGGGTGTCTGTCTGGTTCTGCCTTGGTGGAGGTTTGTGCTCTCTGGTTGCTTTCTAGTCTAAAGTTGTAAACTAACTGGATTTATCGTTTCTTCTGTAAACCTCTGAGAACATTTGTTTCTCATCACACTCCCTGTGTCCTATAAAACCCCCGGAGGTGTTTGTTTCTCTGCTTCGTTTTCCTCCTTCACTCAGCATGTGAGGAAAAGTCACGGTGACGTGAGTCTGCAGAGCTGATCACTCCCAACATACCACAACTGAGGGTATTACACAGAGTCAGGGGCCACCCTCGTGTCGGCTGCTCGGTCCCACTGATCACACTGTTGCATGACGAGCTCTGCTCTTTGTACCAGCCGTTTAAATACTAATGACATTGTTTCTTTTAACACAGGACATAGTAACAGACGTGATGAGCTCTGCTCAGCATCTCCTGCTGCTGCTCTGTTTATGAAATGAAGCTAATTAGGTTTGTGAGTTATTTTGGTGCGGCCTACGTCACCGACTGTAATGATGACACTGACAGCTCATTTCTGATGGTATTCAAGCAAACGTGGAATCAAAGGGTCTGACCACACAGAGATGTTTCCAATCATCTACGCTCCTGTTTGAACCTTAGTATACAAATAACTGGAGTAATCGCAGAACTGTGTGAACATTTACACACTTCACACAGTTCAAATAACAAAGGAAAGAGTCTTAATCAATAGAAGGTGCAGGGATACAGTACTGAGTTTACTGGGACAGTTGAGGCAAGTGTGGATGCTGTTTACTACCTGGTATCATGTAAACAAAGCATGAAAAAGATTCATGACTTAATGTGGGATTTTCTGACACTGGGACTCCTTTCATGACAGATCAGGAAGTAGTTCAACAAACCTCAGTAACTCAAACCTTTTTCTTTCATTGATTTCTGTGAAACATGAAGTGGGACTCTTCTCTGGGACTTTTTAACCACGCTCTTGATCACCATCCTCTACAACAGTTGCTAAAAGCACAAAAAAATACAGTTTCAATAATTAAACCACAGCAGGCGGGGTCTGTGTCATTGTAACATTCTTCTGGACTGACCATAACCTCCCACTCAGTTCTGAGCACGTCTCCTGTGTTAAGTTGAGACGTTTGGCAGTGTGTTTTTTTAATGAATGTATTAATTATTATTTAAACAATCTCATACTAATTTAAAAGCTGAGAGCTAAATAAGAGCCATTTGAGAATATATTAATGTGATTCTTGATCCGATTAGTTGACTTAGCTTCAATAGTTGATCAATCGACTATCAAAATAGTTATTTGCAGCTCTACTTAGATCTGGTAACAAAAACGCTGGAAGAATGTTTGCATCTGTTGTAAAAGTGCTGAAAACAAGAATGCTGTTACATGTTGACCATGTCCTGTGTGTGTCCCTCTGCAGACGTGCAGTGCAGTGGACTGCTGGACGCTGCAGTGTAACGTCGGGCTGCTGCAGAGGGGAGGCAGCGCCATCCTCACCGTACGCTCCAGGGTCTGGGCGGAAACTTTCATGGAGGTGAGGCTGCATCTCCACGTGCTATTTATAATCTGTTAGCACAGAAAGTAAAGAGGAAGAGCTCAGGCTGGATGAAGTGTTCTTACACTGCCCTCTGTTGGTGGTCAACCATTACAGATAGTGTGTCTCATAAATACAACTAATTCATGTATTTTTTAATTAATTATTACATTTTAAAGATTAACACATTTCCCTATATTTCTACACTGTAGGGATGTATGAAACAGTAATACAAAACATTCTGACTATAGACTGTTTATAGAAATGGACGAAGCAAACAGGACGTCACCCATTTTTGAGCCGCACTTGCTTTGTCCATTTCTATCTACAATCTGTGACCATGAGCTACCAGTCTTGTACAGTAAGCTGTGCACAGTAATACACTTATTTTAATATTGAGTAGTGCAACATAACATCTGTTCCTCATCAACACGTTTGTCCCGTGCTTGTCCACAGCGGCCGTATAAGCAGTACATCCTGGAGTGCTCTGTTAAGTACAAGGTGGACAGGATGCCATATTCGATTCCTCCCAAATTTAAGCCATCGGGGTCCAAAAAGGTTACATTAATTTTGCAACATCCTGCGTGTTTATTTGTGATTGTTGGTGCAGGGTGTAACTGTTGTCTGGATTTCTGTTGTTCAGGTGGTGACGGCCGTGGTGTGGAGCAAGCCGGACAGTCACTTCTCTGTCCCAGTGTGGATCATCATCCTGGCTGTTCTTGTTGGGCTGCTGCTACTGGCCCTGCTCATATATCTACTGTACAAGGTAACGGGCTGATAATTAACCCTTCCTACATCATTACTTTTTGATACAGACAGGACAGAATTAAGAATTTTTAAAAATGGTGGAAGTTAGTTGATTGAGTAAGGATCTGTATGTTACTTTTTTTTACTGCCTCCTCTTCCACATTTGACTCTGGGGTGCCCTCTAGTGGATTTCTTCTACAGCTTCTACAGACAATGTAAAGCACTCATGGAAGTACTGTACTTTCTATTGACTATTGAGCACACCTGAATATAAGCCGCACCCACTAAGAAACAAGTTTTGTACATTTATAAGCCGCACCTGTCTATAAGCCGCAGGTGGATATTTGGGATATTTACTGTTGAGGATCGGGACCTCTGAATGCTGATTTGGAGACTAACTGACCACTGCAGGGCTCCGGTCAGAGAGCACACGAGACATCAGATGAGTTTGTTACACTGTTTACTGAAGAACTGCATATGTACAGCGATGACAGATTAAGCAGTTTCTGAAAAAATATAACAATAAAAAACAAGTTATAATCATTTACTAATGTAAATTAAATGTAGTCTGAAGCTAACAAACATAACAACCGTCTCAGCTAGCTTAAGCAACGCTAGAGCGCGATTGTGCAACTGAATGACAACACACCTTCTCAGTAGGGTAAATACACGGCAAGAACCAAACAACACCAACAGAACAAGTAAACAACCCATACATATTAATTTATCATCATCACGAACACGACTCACATCATCAGTGACTGCTACGTCGCCGCTGACGCATCAGACAGCCGAACGTAAGCGAACACAGGAAACGAATCGGCCTCAACAAAATAAGAGCGCCCACTTCAAAATAAAGGCACAAACACAGCAGTCTTTAACTTGGAGAATTCTTAACATTTACACAGAAAGATGTTACATAGAAAGATTCTTTTTAACTTTTAATTAAATATACGTTTTTTCCTAACACAGCTGGTTACACAGTTAAGTTACCAGAAAAGTCAATGATCGCTATCTTCATCTTCCTCCTGCACTAAAACCACTAGTGCGCATTCAATCAGTTGGTCACGCTGTCATCCTCAACGTCTCATCACATTGATGCCAAGCTAATGTGCAGGAGCTCTGTTTCCTTCTTTAACAACCAGATTGATCGATCGCCTTTAACTTAAAAGCTGCATGATGTGCATTTCTTCGTGTGTTTTCCATGATAACTGTGTGTGCATGAAGCACAAAATGACTGATCTGAAGGATTTAGTGTGAGTGCATTTGATTTCATTCAAACAATTTCATGTGGTCCACTGTGACCTGTAATTTCATGGCCAAATATCGGCGGCACGAAACTTGTTAGCTTGTAAAAATCAATATATTAGCTGCGCCGGTGTTTAAGTCGCAGGGTTCAAAGCATCGGAAAACAGTAGCGGCTTATAGACTGGAATTTATAGTATGTGGTAGGGATGGGTATCATTAGGGTTTTTATGAATCTGATCCCCCTTTTTGGTTCTGCTTATCGATTCTGGTTCCTAACAATTCCTTATTTCGATTCCAAAAATAATACCTGGCAGATATCTAAAGTCTGTTTGCAGCTGTTGTGTAAAATTAGCGCATCTAGGAACCGATAAGCGGAACCGAAATTATAATTTTTTCATGGGTACCCGGTACTCACTAAATTTAATTCGGTTCCTATTTGGAATCGAATTTTGGTACCCAACCCTAGTATGTGGTTACATTCGAAAGAGACTTTTTTTTCATTTTTGTACATGAAGGAAGCATAAATGAGCTGTTGGTATACACAGTTTGTAGTGTGCCGACAGGATCAACAGAAACTGCATATCAAGTGTGAATAGGAAGCAGTCAATAATGTAAAAACATGTCTTTCCCTTGATTTGTATGTGATCTGTGTGTTTCCAGATGGGCTTCTTTAAAAGGTCCGATCCCTACGGTACGACCATGGAGAAGGCCCAGCTCAGACCCCAGGCGTCCTCTGAAGCTTAGATCCAGCCTCGCCCATGCAGCTGTTCCAAAGAACTGGAAGAATCGTCATGTTCCCAAACAAGTGAGGAAACTCGCTAATGATAAGCAGACAACCCATGTGTGAAGGGACAGTTATGGGTGCTGTATCACTGGAATACACAATATCTGGTGCTGCACTAAAATACCAAAGCAGAAGAGAGGACGGGGTCGTGCAGTTGAAGATGCACTGCTGGTTTTGGACCAAACTGTGTGAGAAGCTCGTACAGTATTCCTGTATCCAACAAAAGGCACTAAAGCTACAGTATGTCCCCATTTTGAAAAAGAAGGTGTATTTGATCTCAAGTTTCCAAAGTGTTTGAAACCTCTTGAAATTCCTGCTTTTGTGTGATGTATCCACCACTTGTTATTTATGGCACAGTGTTTTCCTGGAGGATTGAATGTTGTACTGTACTGTCTGCAGGAAACAAAACCTGGTGATGTCTAACTTGAATTATTCCTCTCCCATATTGGGAGGTACTTTGTGTTATGATGTAATGTATTCATTGTGTTATGACCGATTGGTGTTGTGGCTCAGAATAAAGCCTAATTTTGTATACCCACCATAAATTCAATTCAGTTCAATTGTATTTGTATTGCGCCAAAACTTTGAACCACACAGCTTCATGGATCAGAGACAGGCAAACAGAGGACAGAGACGGACTACAGGAGACACTGGACAGGTAATACTATGCAATGGTGATGTATTCATTTAATTAATTTATTTATTTCATTTACTGAGATAGACAGGGAAGAACTGACTTTTAGAAACTCTGGAAACCACAAGTCAACGTGCTCTGTTGGGATGATATGGAACAATAAGGTCTTTAAGATATAATGAAGCTTGGTCATGAAGAACTTTGTGAGTAAGAAGGAGGACTTTAAATTCAATTCTGTTTTTTTCAAGGAGCCAATGAAGAGAAACTAAAATAGGAGAAATATGATCTCTCTTACTAATTCACATCAGTATTCTCACTGCAGAATTTTGGATCGATTGGAGGTTTTTATGACATCCTGCTCATGAGGAATTACAATAATTGAGCTTAGAAGTAACAAATTCATGAACAGGTTTCTCAGCATCGCTCTGAGACAGGATGTTCCTGATTTTCTCAAAATTGCGCAGATAAAATTGGATATTGGAGATGAAAGAAGGGAGTCCTAGTGACCTCCTTTATGTGTGAATTATAGGACAGATCCCAGTCAAAGATAACAAGAAGATTCTTCACAGTAGAACTGGAGGCCAAAGGAATTACCATCTTGAGAGGGTATATAAGGGTTTTGCAATCCTGGTCCTCGAGGGCCGCGGTCCTGCATGTTTTAGATGTGTCCCTCTTCCAACACACCTGATTCAAATGATCAGCTCATCATCAAGCTCTGCAGAAGCCTGATAAAGATCCTGATCATTTGGATCAGGTGTGTTGGAAGAAGGAAACATCTAAAACATGCAGGACAGCGGCCCTCGAGGACCAAGATTACCCACCCCTGATCTAAGGATTTTTTTTAAAAATTAGATTAACTTCAGTTTTGTCATCCAGGCCGTTATGTCATTGGTTGGCGGACTTGCCAAAGGGAAGCATATTTGAGCTGATCATTTGAATCAGGTGTGTTGGAAGAGGGAAACATCTAAAACATGCAGGATAGCGGCCCTCAAGGACCAGGATTGCCCACCCCTGGACTATGCTGACGAAGCTTGAAGATTGTTTATCGGCTGAGAGATAAAACAGACACCATCACTAATGCGTTCCTGTTTCTCTCATATGGATTCAGTAGCTCGGCAGATGAGAGGTGGATGTACAACTGACCTCAGTTGTAAAAAGAAAAGAAAAAAAAAAACTGACCAAAGACCTTTGTTATCAATAATGAGGTTTCCCACCTAAACAAAAACGCTTATTTCTAAAAACTAATGCCCGAAGTTTCCTTTGTTTGGATAAAATAAGATAAAATATGACCAGAACTAAACTTTGAACCATGTTTGTGAGGAATAGTTTTACTGCCCTCAGTCATGTTGTTTCTGAAACCACAGCTCCCTCTGCAGGCCATATACTGTATGTTACTGCCACTGCCACAGCTCCCTCTGCAGGCCATATACTGTATGTTACTGCCACTGCCACAGCTCCCTCTGCAGGCCATATGGTGTACGTTACTGCCACTGCCACAGCTCCCTCTACAGGTCGTATCTGTTACTGCCACTACACAGTGAGTCCTCTGATGCCATCACATAATATTGTATTTTAACATTATCTGAACAGGTAATCTGTACAACTTATATCTTACTTACTA
>OOFC01032819.1:0-15246 GCA_900323345.1 Pseudochromis fuscus | reverse complement strand
AGAAATACTTTAAAATAGTTGAAAATAGCAGGAAAAAGTAGAAATAGTTGAAAAAAAGTTGGAAATAGTAGAAAGAAATTTAAAATAGTCGAAAAAAAAGTATGAAAAGTTTAAAGTAGTAGAAAAAAGTAGAAACAGTTGAAAAAAGTTGAAAGTCGTCGAAAAAAGTAGACATTTGAAAAAAGTTGGAAATAGAAAAAAGTAGAGACAGTTGAAAATAGAGAAAAAAAGTAGAAATTGTTGAAAAAAAGTCTAAAATAGCTGAAAAAAGGAGACATAGTTGAAAAAAGTTGGAAATAGTGGACAAACGTAGAAATAGAAACAAACTGAAAATAGAAAAAAGTTGAAAAAGTTGAAAATAGTACAGAAAAAAGTAGAAATAGTTGAAAAAAGTTGGAAAAAGTGGGCAAACATAGAAATAGTAGAAAAAAGTGGGAGTAGCAGAAAAAAATTAGAAACAAGTTGAAATGTCCTCCTCCTTGAGCTACCACCTTATCGTGGTGGAGGGGTTTGCGTGTCCCAATGATCCCAGGAGCTATGTTGTCGGGGGCGTCATGCCCCTGGTAGGGTCTCCCATGGCAAACAGGTCCTGGGGGAGGGTCCAGACAAAGTGTAGCTCACAAGACCCCAATGAAGAAAAACAAAAATGGATCCACATTGCCCTTGCCCAGACGCGGGTCACCGGGGCCCCCCCCTGGAGCCAGGCCTGGGGGTGGGGCACGTTGGCGAGTGCCTGGTGGCCGGGCCTTGGCCCATAGGTCCCAGCTGAGCACAGCCCGAAGAGGTAACGTGGGACCTCCTTCCCGTGGGCTCACCATCCACAGGAGGGGCCAAAGAGGTCGGGTGCTGTGTGAGTTGGGTGGTGGCTGAAGGCGGGGACCCTGGTGGTCTGATCCTCAGCTGCAGAAGCTAGCTCTAGGGACGGGGAATGTCACCTTTCTGGCGGAAAAGGAGCCTGAGCTGGTGCATGAGATTGAAAAGTTTTGACTAGATATAGTCGGCCTCACCTCGACGCACAGCAAGGGCTCCAGAACCAGTCTTCTCAAGAGGGGTTGGACTCTGTTCCACTCTGGAGTTGCCGCTGGTGAGAGGCACTGGGCAGGGGTAGCAATACTTATTGCTCCTGATTTCCATAATTCACATTCACATAATCCAGAAGAGGAATGTTCAAGACAACTGCAGGACACCATTGGACAAAGCTGTTTTTTAGTAAGTTATAGCTCTTTAAGTATACCAGGTCAGATTGTGGACATGTGCTGATTCTTGTCTTTTCTAATGTGATGTTATTAGGGTTGCCAACCGTCCCTTAAAAAACGGAATCATCCTTTATTTGAAAACAAAGTTACGTGTCCTCTATTGACCTGAGAAGGGACGCACTTGGTCCCGTATTTCTGTGAAAATCAAAAATAGTCGGTAAAAGTAGAATCAATGAATGACAGGGTGTGTTATATGAACATTTACGCTAACCTTTTAACCAGCCCTTCCCTGCTGTGACCAATGAGCTGCAGGCTACAACACACACACACACACACACTCACATGAGTTGATTGTGCAGAATCTGGCTCATCTCATTGGTCGAGGCACTGCTGCTTGCACAAACTCAGATGTTTCCTTTTCGGCCGGTACGCCTTCCATAAGCAGTAAATGCTTCTCCGTGAAAAAATTTAAAGGCTTCAAAAACACAGACTAGATGGCAAAATGACAACATTTGGCTAAAGAAAGACAATAATAATGTGTTGGTGGACAGTCTGATGTCAAACAACAGGCTTCTTGTAGTGGGCACATAAGAAACATCAGAGAACGTCAGAGGCAGATATGATGAGTTAAAAAGTGTTTTTTTTTTACCCGCTCTGATTAAGGTTACGATGGGAAAGTGAATGAATGTCAGTATTTTATGGCCACAGTTTGTTTAGTTTAAAAAACAAGTACAATTGAAAGGCGAATACATAAAATAGATAAATAATACCCCCCAGAAAATACATAGATGAATAATAAACATAACAACCATAACAGACACACTATAGTGTATACACACATATATACAACTTTACACATTTCTTACACTTCAAACAGTCTATATATAGATGAATAACATGCATAATTTATACTGGACAGGCAAGTGATATACTACACATAATCACAATCATAATCTCTACACATATACTGTAAGATTTCTTATTTTTCTTCTTTAAAAGAAAAAAATAGTTCATACACTTGATGGATGGATGGATAAATAAATAAAGTAAACTATACAGTTAGTTATCTAAATGTGCACTATTGCAGGAATTTTCTGCTTTCTATTGTTTTCTATCATTTTAAATGGTTTTAAGTTCAGCAGGACAGAGCTCTGTTAAAGAAAGATATTTCTTTTTATTCAGTTTTAAGTTAAGCCAGAGAGTTTTCTGCAAAAAAAAGATGTTATTGCCCCCCAAAAATAAATTGTTGAATGATAATTTGTTTGTCATGTATTCAAATCACTCAAAAACATGCATCTACGTAAACTCAGGTTTGAGTCAAATACTTTAAAACTCACTGCACACACACAAAAAAAGAGGCGAAATTATTTCACCTCACTGGGAGGGGTAAACGCAAAAGGGTTGGCCAGCCATGCCAACGAGATGTCCTTTATTTATTTATCAGGGAGTTGGCAACCCCAGATGTTATGTTAATATTTCTCTTTAAAAATGGGGAAAAGAAGATTTGCAGTTAAAAATGTTTAAAGTTAAATGGAAGTGGATAGTGTCTATCTTCTGGTCGCTCAGAAAATTTGCCTCGCGGGGGCAGCAGCCTGAGCAGGGAAGCCCAGACTTCCCTCTCCCCGGCCACTTCGTCCAGCTTTTCCCGGGGGATCCCGAGGCGTTCCCAGGCCAGCTGAGAGACATAGTCCCTCCAGCGTTTCCTGGGTCTTGAACACCTCACCCAGGAGGCATCCAGGAGGAATCCTAATTAGATGCCCAAGCCACCTCATCTGGCTCTTCTCAACGCGGAGGAGCAGCGGTTCTACTCCGAGCTCCTCCCGGATGAACGAGCTTCTCACCCTATCTCTAAGGGAGAGCCCGGCCACCCTATGGAGGAAGCTCATTTCGGCCGCTTGTACCCACGATCCTGTTCTTTCGGTCACTACCCAAAGCTCGTGACCATAGGTGAGGGTGGGAACGAAGATCGACCGGTAAATCGAGAGCTTTGCCTTCTGGCTCAGCTACCTCTTCACCACAACGGATCCGTGCAGAGTCCACATTACTGCGGACGCCGCACCGATCCGCTTGTCGATCTCACGCTCCATCCTTCCCTCACTCGTGAACAAGACCCCAAGGTACTTGAACTCCTCCAGTTGGGGCAGGATCTCCTCCCCAATCCAGAGAGGGCACTCCACCCTTTTCCGACTCAGAACCATGGCCACGGATTTGGAGGTGCTGATTCTCATCCTGGCTGCTTCACATGCGGCTGCGAACCGATTCAGCGAGAGCTGGAGGTCATGGCTCGATGAAGCCAACAGGACCATGTCATCCACAAAAAGCAGCGACCCGATCCTGAGGTCACCAAACCAGACCTCCTCAACACCCTGGCTGCGCCTAGAAATTCTGTCCATAAAAGTTATGAACAGAATCGATGACAGAGGGCAGCCCTGGCGGAATCCAACCCTCACTGGAAATTAGTTCAACTTACTGCCAGCAATGGGGACCAAGCTCTGATACCGGTCGCACAGGGAACAGATCAGGGTGCCCGGTACCCCATACTCCCGGAGGACCCCCCACAGGACTACCCAAGGGACACGGTCGAATGCCTTCTCCAGGTCCACAAAACACATGTGAACTGATTGGGCAAGCTCCCATGCACCCTCAAGGACCCTGCTAAGGGTATAGAGCTGGTCCACAGTTCCACGCCCAGGACGAAAACCACATTGCGCCTCCTGAATCGACAACCTGATGGACCCTCCTCTCCAGTACCCCCGAATAGACCTTGCCAGGGAGGCTGAGGAGTGTGATCCCCCTGTAGTTGGAACACATCCTCCGGTCCCCCTTCTTAAAAAGAGGGACCACCACCCCGGTCTGCCAATCCAGAGGTACCGCCCCCGATGTCCATGCAACATCCAGGGCCTTAAGGAACTCCTCCCATCATATCCAAATATGGTCATTTCTGGCAAAATAAAAACCCAAGCATTGCTGCATTCAAATGTCAAACTCCTCAGTTTGAGTCCCCAGTTCTTCTTTAACCAGGTTTGAATTTTAATAACAATAAAAAAAAACACACACAAATAAAAAGAGATCAATCATATGCTTATGGATGTATTTTAATAAAAATAATTCTGTCAAAATTAAACAGAATACAATATTTCTTTTTTTTTTTTTTAACATGTTTCCAGTACATAGTTTTTTTTGTCTCAATTATCTTTTTCCCCTTTTTTTTAAATTTTTTACATTGTTTTAAAGGTTTTAAAAGTCATGCTAAGTAGAGGGTAACTCATTTCACAATTTTTTTTTTATACATTTTTATTTTTTGGCTAAAACTCAAAAGTCAAAATATGAAATTAAAATGATAGAAGTCATTTGTGCACAGCTGGTCTGTGATGCCTACATCTCCGGCCTCTCTCTCGGGGGAGGAAGTCCAACATCCACTCGTCCTGTTCTTTGTAAAATCGACCACTGATGGAGTCAGTGTCTATGTCTATGCTGGGGAGGGGCGGGGTTAGAGAGGAAAGGGGCGTGGCTTGAACACAAAGGACAGCTGGGAGACTCGTTCCCTACAGGTGTGTAACAGGTCGGTGTTTCAATAGTGTGTAACAGAAGTCCTTCAGAGGCAGGTGTTGTGAGTGTGTGTGAGTGTGTGTGTGTGTGTGTGTAGTCATTAGAATCACTATAGCAGAAGGTGTTCATATGAAAAAAGTCCCCAACATAATCCAGCCAGGTTAAAAAGTCTGACCACAAACCCTGCACCACAACATCTCCAGGATTATATTAATTCTCTTATGAGTAGAACATTTACACTTCAGGGTGGATCCACAACCCAGTTCCTCCAGGTCACAACGACAGTTTGTCACCAGTCACACCACAGAAGAAGAAGAAGGAGAAGAAAATGTTTACAGATCAAAACACCAAGGAAAACGGGGAGCAGGCGAGTTGGAGTGGAAAATGATGGTCTCGCCTTTCTGAATAAAATTGTAACGAAGAATCATAACGGTGGTCAAACAAAAGGACAGAATTGGACCTGAGCCTCTTAAAATAAATAAATAAATAAACAAGACATTATGAGGTAAATTAAAGCAGTACTTAGTGACATACAGGTCTCACTTGTTTTTCTGACACTTAAGGTAATTTCTCAGGGTTTTCAAAGTGTCTTCTCACCATCTGGATTTAAAAATATTCACTCCTTTGAACAATGAAAGACCCTTTTAAGACATTTGTTAAGTTGAACTTCCTTTTATTTAATTTTGAAACGACAAACTCAAGACGTTTCGTTATTTTTTTAGTGGACAAATATGACTTTATCCAAATGTTATCTACAGATACTTTACAGATACAGATTACTTTCTAAATGTTTTGTGATTTTCAAACATTCCCAATTGAAAAAACGTTGGGGTGAAATATCAAGAATCAAACGAGCCAACAAGCTAACCAGCTAATTAGTTAATGTTAACCTGCCCACGTTAACTTTACGCCACTCTTCTCTGAAGATCCATTTCAAAATAACCAATGAAAGTTTAAATTAACAAGCTAGCTTCTGGTGTTAGCACCGTCATTAGCATAGCTAGCTAGATGTGTTGCTAGGTGGCATGTACAGCCTTGTTAAAATTGATTTTGATTTAACACATAAACCAAATTTTACAAGCAAAAAATATCCTCAGTATGAATTTAATTATCTACTTCATAATGTCTTATTTATTCTTTAATATTGAGCACTTTGTCCAATGCATCATGCAAAATGGCCGACAGTGAGTAGCAGTAATGAATAATAGCAGATCTCCTGGTAACCAGCAGCTTTACATCATCGTACTGTACAGATTGTAAAATACTGGCTCTGTTCAGTCAGAAGTGGTTTTTACAACCTTTACATCAAAATGAATGAAAGACTGTGATTTAATTATCATGGCGTGCACCTTCAAATTAAAACCCCTTCCTGTCTGGCAAACAATTTCACCTCTACATTACAAATTGTAATTGCAGCACACACACACACACACCAGCTCCGTCTGATGTACCAGGAGGGAGATTGCAGTAATGAAATCACCGGGGGTGACTCGACTTTATAGACGTACACACACTGTGCTTGTTAGTCCTGCCTTTGATACTTATTTTCTCTTTGCTGGCATCAAGGTGACCATGATAATGACGTTAGGCTCGGTCCTGGAGGCGGGTGTCGTAGGTGCAGCTGGGGCTGAGCGCGGCCACCTGCAGCCACGTTGCTGATTGGTTTGACACCGTGGTCGTTATAATAGAATTCAAGGTGGTGATTTTCCCAATTTAAACCCTTGTCCTCGCCCACTCTCTTGGTTAGTAGACTGTATATGGACATGGACGAAGCAAGTAGGGCTCCAAAATGAGGTCAATGCACAAGTGGAAAAAAGTGCAATACCACCAATGGCCACTAGATGCTGAAAAAACTCTGGCTCCAATTGACTTCAATTCAAAAATCCTCATTTCCAATCCTGAAATACTCAGTCAATATGTTTTTTTTCCCCACAAATCATTCTGATGTCATTAGCTGAAAAGAGGAGGATCTAGGGGCGGGGTCAGCTTGATTGACAGGTCTGGTCTCCAATGAGTGCAGCGCTCAAGTCGAGTTTCATATTATTGAACAGTGTCTCTGGGTTCAGGGGTCTGAACCGCCTCCTCCCTTCATTTCCATACATGGTCATTTCTGGATCAAAAACCAACATGGCGACGTTCAAATGTCGACCTCCTGGCTTCAAAACACAACACCAACGAGTGGCTCCACGGTTGCTTCGTCCATTCAATAAACAGTCTCTGGTCTCTCCACAGGACCTTCAAATGACTGGTACCTGTGTTTCTAGCTACTCGTCTGTTGGCTTCACAGTTTTAATCCTACGGATGCTTGGACTGTGATTATTAAACCACCAAATGTTTTACTTCCAACTTTCTGGAATGATTGAAAGGATTTGTACAAAATGGCGTGCAGGTGTGAGGGTCACCATGGAAACCAGCTCGTGGGGGTTGTGGTCAGTGATATGGTGAACAAGAAGAACAATGGCGGTAAAAACACTGATGGTAGGGATCCTAAATCCACCCGTTTAAACAGAAGAGAGAATGAAGAAGGGAAATTTGCTTTGTCCAGGATGAGCACAACAAACTGACAAAAAATAATAACAAAAAAAAGGCTAGATAAACAGAATAATAATTAATTATCTTTAAATAGTGTCACACATTTCTTTATTTGATAATACTAAATTAAAAAGGAAGCCTTCTTCTCTTCTCTTCTTTTCTCTCAGCTCCTCCGTCTGCGCCGCTGGCTCGGGTCTGACGGACAGCCACAACGCACCAATCACACGCATGCTCTTTCCTCCGTCGCCACGACAACTACCTGCTGGACACGCCTTCTCTCAGTGCTACTTAACAATAACCTGTGGAGAGATGGGTAATCACCTGTGTCAGGGCAAGTCTGTGGTATTTTTCACTTAACCCGTGTGAATGTTATTCTTATTACTACCACTGAGTACAGTACAGTACAGTACAGTATAGAGTAGTACAGAGCAGTACAGTCTCAGAACTACAGTTAAAATAACTTCTGACACACCAAAAAATGCTACGTTGTTTTTAATCAGAACTGGGTCAAAGTTGGATGAACTACATGATGGGTAATTTAAACCATCAATAGGTTACTTGTTTGTTGTTTAACTTCATATTTTGTTGCTTTAACACAATGTTTTGTTGTTATTTCCATCATTTTATGGTTGTCACCCAGTCACTGGCTCAAAACATCTCATCTTACTGGGTTAATTAACATTACTCCAGTATTTACCCGGATCTGGGCAAAAACACCAGCATATTTTTTTTAGTGTGTAAGCAATAGTTACACCAGCCCTGTTAGAGCCTGATATACAACAACAACCTGAAATGTAACAACGTACTGAACTGATAAAACCCAAAATATAATGTAAGAAGTTGTTACATTTTGGGCAAAGTTTTTACTTTCTGGGCTCAAGGGCACTCAGGGCACAGCAAACGCCTCGTCACTCACCAACGTGAATAAAACTGGTCAGGGTAAAAAATATTACACATTTCATCTGATTGTGTCCAACAAGAACGTGAACTCGCTCACCTGGACCTGGGCTAGTGCAAAAAGTTGTCTACTCTGGCGAAGGAGCAGGAACCGGACCGGACTCGGGCCATGAGCTGAACACACTCTGTGGCCTGGCCGAGCGCTAACATCAGCGGAGGCTGTTTAGGCAGATTTTGGGACTCTGGAGCAGGAAAACACAAAATGTACACATCAGGCAGAGAGTAGTGGGTATGAGAGCTCCTCTTGTCTTTTTCAGTGTTTAACTTGGTGTTAATCATGTGGGTTGTCCTCAAACTTAATCCACATATCAATTTAATGCTCTTATTTTCACATGAAGTTATTTACTGCTTCATTTCTGTGCATAATTAAAACACTTCAGGCTTATGCTTAGTGATAAAAACAATCTGCATAACAAGCAATACCATATTTTCCGGACTATAAGCCGCTACTTTTTTCCGACGCTTTAAACACCGGTGTGGCTCAGTATCGGCGACACGAAGCTCGTTAGCTTTTTACAAGCTAGCAAGCTCCGTGCCGCTGATACATTTAGCCTCGTCACATCAGACCCGGTCAGAGTGGACCACATGAAACTGTTAGAATAAATTCAATAGCAGCTTATAGACAGGTGAGCTCAATAGTCCGGAAAATACGGTAATATAAATGATACATAATCTACACAGTATATAAATAACTTTGAATATGGTGGAGATCAGATGTAATTTGTGGATCAAAAACAATCTCATGTACATGTCCTATACCTTGTCAGGGGTTTGTTCTCTCTGAGTGCTTACTAGTTGAGTTTAAATGACTTGTACGAGCTGACAGATGAGACTTTACACACCTGTAAAAACCTCTGTGCTCTGTACCAGTGTGTGTGTTTACCCAGTATGGCGCTGTTGAGTGCGGAGCAGAGCGCTTCCCTCTGTGTCGGGTCTAACTGCTGGCCCACGGGGCAGTTCCACGGGTCTGAGTACGCTAGCAGGCTGAAAGCATCCTGCACACACACACACACACATACACACAGAGACAGACACACACAGACACACACAGAGGCCTTTATAAATACAAGTGAAACACTGCACTGCACTGCAGAACATTCTCCTGCTCTCAAGGTTGGAATTTCCTCGATATGCGTCATCAGTCGACACAGCTGCTGTTTCTTTTCCACATAAAGTGAATTTATTGACTTAAACACAAAGTGACACACAAAGACAGTATTGTTTGTTCAGTGTACAGTAGCATTGCATCTTAGAAGAAACACTGCTGTGTTCTCAGTGTGGTTTTATGGTTTCTAAATATGTTCTGGTGACGCTTTAGTCCAATTATGTGTTACACTCAAACTACTTCACCAAAAACCAAACAAGTGCCTGATGGTTCTTTTCCACTACATTGTATCAGCTCTATACTCGACTCTCCTTTGGTACCGGGGGTTGTTTCTCTCCTCTGTGTCATCAGGTGACGGAGGAGAAAGTTCATCAACTAATCTTCACAGTAACTGCTAGTACCCTGCAGGTACTTTTTGTAAAACCAAACTAACCGAGTAAAGTGGAGCAGAGTGGGGCTGGTACCATGTAGTGGAAATGTGCCATTAGTTTCCTTTTCCCATGTAACACCCATGCTGAGATCATAACAGTGGAATTATTACCTCTGCCAAGGAGGTGATGTTGTTGCCTGTGTGTGTCTGTCTGTTTGTGGTAGCAACATTACAGAAAAACTACTAAACAGGTCGGATTGTTTGGAGAGGGGGGGTATCACCCAGAGGGCACATGGTTACATTCTGCACAAGATCTGAGGAGAAAAATCCTGAATTTGTTACAGCAGGCAGCTGCTTGTGTCTACAGGAAGTGTTTTTTTTGTTTGCTTTGTCCGTTTTCGATACAAACCACATGGAGTTTTTCTTTTATAGTGTTTTTTTTCACTGCTCTCTTGACACTTTCTGTTGAAAATACTTCAACTTTTTGAACTATGTTGTCTAAGCTGTTCTTTCACCACAAAGAAGGCAACAGTGTTTCTGGCTTGGTGGAGGTTTGTGCTCTCTGAGTGCTTTATAGTTGTTATTATTACGAGCCTGCATAATGTATCTATAATTCAGCCATAAAATTAAAAAGACTTGGACAGAAACCATTGACTGGTTAAAATCCTTTAGATTTTGATGAGAATGATTTCATGGCTTTTATTTATAATATTCAAGGATTTAACATATACAAGCTTTAAAATGATCCTTTCCCCTCTTGTTGATTTTATTTGCCATCAATTTTATTATATTTTATCCAGTTGTATTTAATTTATTACCATTTTTCAATTTTTTTTATTATTGCCTTTTCACCATTTTATTATCGTTTATTATTGTATTTTCAGCTTGTTTGTCTTGAATGGCACAAAAATGAATGAAACAAAGTTTAACTGACTGGAAATCTGAGGTCAGGCCTACAGTGCTGTGAAGCTTTTGTACACTGGAGAACATTTGTTGTAACTGAGATGTGACTTAACTTCACATCCTAAATCAGAAGTGGCTTCAGCTCCTGCAGCTCAGAGTACTGCGACCAGGACTTTAACATAAAAAACCCTCCTCAGCTCAGTTCTGGCATCACATCTGTTGTAGCACAGCTGTGTGTGTGTGTATCTGTGTGTGCGTGCGTACCTGTAACATCTTCTTGTGTGTGGCGTTCTTGCCGTACTCGCGGCACAGCTGTTCGTTGAGCGCCTGCAGCTCCCGTCCGAACTGGATCATCCTCTCTGTGGCCGCCTGGTTCCCACCACACAGCTGTCTGCCATTACTGCAAGCATCATCTGCTGGTGACAGACACACACATGTACATGCAGAGGTAAAACAACACACACACATGGTGTTTAAACATGCTGCAGGAAGGTGGACAAAAGACTCAAGAGGAAAATGAAAGATAAGAAGCAGGGAAGTAGCAGGAGTGTGTGGAGTTGTTGGTGTAGGTGTTCGGTTGTATAACTACTGTACTGTTGTTGTTGTTGTGATGTTCAAGGTTGGAGTAAAGGGCTCGGAAAAGTATGATGTCAGTGAATGTCCTAACAAGGTCGTACAAACATGAAAGTGTGTGTGTGTGTGTGTGTGTGTGTGTGTGTGTGTGTACCTGTGACTCCGTTGCCAATGCTGTTGTCGTCCGGCTGAAGGATCTCTTCGTGTTTGTACGTGCCGTTCATGATCCGCGCCGAGGAACCTTCAACGACCCCGTTAGTGTAGTGTTCTGCTTCAATCTCCATCTCACTGTCACTGTTCACACACACACAGAAACACACAGAAACAGAAACACACACACAGGTGTAAACACACAAAGGCCACACATGAAGTGTAAACATCACAGATGCAGGTTTGCAAATGATGCAAACAGAAGAGCCTGAAGTCACTGGACCAGTTATCTCATCAGTTCATTTTGACTGGAAACACAAACAAAAATCCAACCATTCCTGAAAATATACTGAAATATGGTTTTATTTTACCAAAAGTAAACATTGGTGGTCTCCTTTAACATGTTGTATTGTAGCAGCAGCAGCCTCCAGGATCGAAACATGAAGCCACACACAAGTGCAAAAAAACTGCAGTTCCTCACACAGCCTCTAGAGGCTCCAAAAGCAAGAGGATCCTCATAGACCTCCATGTTAAAATGTCCAACTAACAACAGAAATAAACATGTTTACAGCCTGAGATAAAAAAAACACTTTGGTCTCTATGGCTCTATGACAGGGGTGTCAAACATCAGGCCTGTGGACCGAAACAAGACCACCAGAGGGTCCAATCTGGCCCACTGGATGATTTTGAAGACATGAAGTGAAATTTGTCACAACTTGTGTAAAAACTTTATAGATTTACACATCACTTTCTTCTTTAATAACTCCTACTTTAGTTTGTATGGTGTGGTGAGTCAGATCAGGTGGTCAGGATTACTGCACAGATGTGGAAATGTCGGTAAATCCAGAGTAATTTATAGATCTAGACAAGTTGTTTTAATTCTAAAGTGAAATACTAGATTTTCCAGGTCCAGACACCAGTGACTAAATGTTTTGTACCTTTGTAGATCCACTGTGATCTGTACATCGTAATGCACATATGAAAACTTCTTTGCACTAAAACATATGGAGTTGTTGTTATTTATAGGTTACTGGTCCTGCCCACAGGAGATCACTGCATGTGGCCCCTGAATTAAAATGAGTTTTCTCTATGACAACGGTACCTGGTCTCCTGGTTGCTGTTGGCGCTGTGCGGCTGGCTCTTGGTGGAGTCGGAGGAGTTGGACTCGGAGTAATTGATGGAGGAAGGGGAGGAGGAGGTGGAGGAGGAGGCGGAGGAGGACGCACTGGGGTATTTGACGCCGGTGCCGCCGTGGCTCTTTGACTTGTTGGGGGGAGTCACGCCGTTACTGCAGGTCGGGCTGTCTGACCCTGGAGGTGAGGGACAACACAAACACGGATCTTAAAGCGGCTGGTGTAACCGTTGGTCTCGGTGCTGTTTCCTGTCAGTGTGTTGTTGTGTACCTCCGGTGTGCAGGTGTGTGTTGCTGGCTCCGTGGCGGGGGCTGAGGCTGGGTGAGCCGGGGTAACTGTCCTGGGACTTTGGGGAGCGGATGGTCAAGCAGCGAACCTCGCTGTCTGTACCGTTCACCATCTCCACAAACTGACGACACCTGGGGGGCAGCACATCGCCACGGTTACCGCTGAACACTGGGAAACTGCAACTTTGATCTCATCAGGAAAGACTTCACATCCACCAACAGGCGGGGGGGAAGGAGGAGAGTCGATACTAAAGCCTCACAGATGACTCGCCGCGTTTGATGTTAATCTTTCACAACGCGCCGACTTACTTCAACATGAATAGTAGGTTGGGGTTGCGTTCTAACAGGCCGGGATAAAGCTGCTGAGTGGCTTCTATGGCTTCGCCCACCCGTCCTGCCAGCACCAGCTTCTGTATTCCTGTTAGACACAAACACAAGATGAGATGTACAATACAGGAGTCTGCTTCTCAGTGATCTGGTCCATCTGAAAAGAAAACATTAAGTAGATGTTGGGCTTCAAGAAGTGGAAAATTTGTCGGTGTGGTTAATTTGATTGACAGGTGGAAGCTCAGCATAGACACGTTGGTTTGTGGACTCACATTTTGAACGTCACCATGTTGGTTTTTGGAGTCAGAAGTGACCATATTTGGATGTGAAGGGAGGAGTGAGGAGGCAGGTCTGACCCTTGAACCCAAGGACACTACTCAATGTGTAGAAGACTTGAGTCCAGGTCTAGTCTGATTGGAAACCAGATCTGTCAATCAAACTAACCAGGCCCTTCAATATTCTTCTTTTTGGTAAATTGAGTACATTTATATAACGTTTTCTTGACTAAAGCTAGGTCCCGAAGCTCTAAAGACTAGACTTTGTCCAAATATGGTCACTTCTGGCTCCAAAAATAAACAACATGGCCACATTCAAACTCCTGGCTCCAAACACCCACAAACCAACGGGGGACATCACAGTGACTACGTCCATCTCTTATATACAGTCAATGGAGACATCCCACATTTACCTAGATGTGGATTTTGTATTAAAATGAGAAGGAAATTACAAATCGAGTCTAAAAGTATTAAATATGAAGTGGAGTCAAATGAAAAGCTCATGACTCACTCTGTCTGTTCTTTATAGATGTCTGGTCCTCTTGTATCATGGTCTCTGTGGCTCTGGCAAAGGCTGTCGCAGTGGCACAGTACCCATGGTGCACCAGGTAGCTGGACACCATACTAGGTGGAAAAACAAAGAAGAAAACAAATGTTAAGTTTGTAATATCCACATTCCCTTCTTTGGTTTCCCCTTCAGGAGCTTTAAAATCCTCAGTCGGACAGGATCAGCCTGTTAAATGTATACGAGGCAAAGCTCTGATGGATTGACACCTTGTTTGTTCTTTGATGTCCACACACACTCATTTTAGATTTAAATTTAAATCTAAAAATACTCTGGGGAACTGTGTTTTTCTCTTTACTTCACTATTTATACTGAAGGTTGTTTGTCCTGTCTTATTTGAATCGTGGTTCCTGTTTTGAGAGCCACCAAACCAAATGTTGTTCTTATGTTGTGTATCTTAGATGAAACTCATACTGTTGAATAATGTGTATTTTCAACAAATCTAAAAAGCAAACAGACTGAGTGTATTTGTTTGGAAACACAACAGCTGGTTGGGAGAGTTTTTATCAAATGTTGTTCAAACAGAAAAGCATTTTAATCAGGGACTATTTTCTTTGGTGAATTAATTCATCCACATCGGTCCTTTGGTGATTATCCACAGCAGCAGGACTGTAACATGTCCCTCAGTGACACAAGGTCAATGGAGTGTTTCATAGAGCTCCAGTTGTTGTAGGACTTTGTGTAGTTCTTTATGTTACTGTACAACTACAGGGAGGCATAAAATGACCACAGTTGGACTCTGTCTCTTTGTGGTAGATTGTTGTCATTTTGTATCGTCATGGTGGTTTTGTGTGTCTTCCTGGTTGTTTTGCATCGTTTTTTGGTTGTTTTGTGTCTCTTTGTGGTCATTTTGTGTCTCTTTGTGGTTGTTTTGTGTCTCTTTGAAGTAGTTTGTCTTCTTGAAGTAGTTTTTTGTCTTCTTGTAGTTCTTTTGTGTGTCTTTGTGGGTTGGTTTGTGTCTCTTTGAAGTAGTTTTTTGTCTTCTTGTAGTTCTTTTGTGTGTCTTTGTGGGTTGGTTTGTGTCTCTTTGTGATCATTTTGCATCTCTTTGAAGTAGTTTTTTGTCTTCTTGTAGTTCTTTTGTGTGTCTTCATGGTTGTTTTGTGTCTCTTTGTGGTTGTTTTGTGTCTCTTTGTGGTTGTTTTGTGTCTCTTTGTGATCATTTTGCATCTCTTTGAAGTAGTTTTTTGTCTTCTTGTAGTTCTTTTGTGTGTCTTCGTGGGTTGGTTTGTGTCTCTTTGTGATCATTTTGCATTTCTTCATAGTTGTTTTGCATCACTTTTTGATTGTTTTGTGTCTCTTTGAAGTAGTTTGTCTTCTTGTA
>OOFC01032818.1:0-14233 GCA_900323345.1 Pseudochromis fuscus | reverse complement strand
CCGTCCAGGCTCATGGCTAGTCCCACCAAGGCAGAGCCATTCATCATTCAGGCACCCGGCCTGACCAAATCAAAGTGGTGGAGACCAAAAAAGGGAATCATTAAAACTTTATTTCGTTTCCCTGGGGGGTGAGGCATGCGAATGCACCACCAATGCTAAGTTAGTCCTGTAAGACTGTGGGTCAGGGTGTATTACTTCTAGAAGCTTTACACCAATAGAGCGTATGCACATGACGTCATGGGTGTGGAAGTCACAGCGACTGAGCAGCAGCTGGATGTTAACTAGTGATGGGTCAGACAGCACCGATGCGTCGGCGCATGTGTCGAACTCACAGAGCGAAACCCTGTGTCGGTGTGTGTATCGCTTTAAGAAAGTCACATGACGATACAGCTGCTGTTTCGCCTGTATCGGCAAACTGTGTTTATAAGGAAGCATGTCAGTCAGCGGGATTCTTCACGAACCTAAATACATATAAATAAAATCCTCCTTGCCTCAAAGACAAGTACATAAACATCCTCAGATAGTTGTGCCATTATACTGAAATTAACAGATTGTCACGAGCAGGAATATCATTGCATTCAGGTAAATTTGCATAAATAAACAAACACAAGCACGTGGACCTCTGTAGCAGTCTGATCCCTCTGCGGGTATAGATGACCCTATAATGGACATTTCAGTCATTGTTTGGTTTGGACATGTCCATACAGTCCATATACAATTCTACGCCATGGCTAGGTCATTAAATCAGTATGTCAGCAGAGTCTGTCAGCTAGACTGCCTGTCATGATTGTTAAGATCCAACATGTGTCAGTATTGAGCAACACAGTACCGACAGTATCGATACAGTTTGGGTAATGTGCCGCAACGCTTCATGAGGCCTAATCTACCCATCACTAACCCATATGTGTCAGGGTCACCGTGGCGTCCAACTGTTCATATCGTGAGGTAATCGCACGATATCACTGTTTCCCTCACTGTACACAGCCATCTTGTTCTGGGGGGAAGTGACACATGCAAACCCTCTATTGGGAAATAGGGAACTGTATATAGCTGAAGGAGGATCTTCACAGGTAAAATCTGAATCTGGTGAAAATATGCATCTGTATTTTGATATGATATTTGATGATTGAGAACCTTAGTTGACAAAAAATGTAAACATTTAGGCTTCACCATGCTGAACACCCAATGTATTTGGTCTGATGTTCATAGAGAAACGTTTAAACAGTCAGTAAAACAGGCGGTAACCATAGAGACTAGAGTGTGTGATTAAAATGTATTTAATATATCCTATTTATGCCATGTTTAATCTGCTTGCTAGTTACTTATTAGAGAAAATAAGTTACTTAAAGATAAGTTTGAATGTGGCACTAAATATTGTGTTAGGTCAAGCATGGTTTTCCCAAGTGATATTTGGAGTGGTTAAAGTCAGGGCTTATTGGCTAAAACTTTATAAAATTGCTTGTCGTTGGCCAATTGATTTTATGTTTTTGGCCACAAATTTTGATTGATTTGGGAATTACGGTCTCTGAACCTGAAATTGCTTATGGTCCTATTGGAAGAAAAGGGAGCACTAGGCAGCCTTGTAAAGAAAAAAAGCATGTTCAGGGAGTGCTAAATGTGTTTCCTTCTTACCTGTGTGTCTATCAACGGTGAAAAACTTTTCTCCATCCAGTACGCTGTACACCACTCTGGCACTGCTGCCGTATGTAGGGTCGTCAGCATCTGATGCAGTAACCTTCATAACGGACGTTCCTGTTGAAAAGAGGCGAGATAATGTCAAAAAAAGGAATAAAAACCTCTGAGCCAGGAGGCCGGTGAGGATACTGAAATCCCATGATGTGATTTTACATCAGACTCAAGGATGGGAGTGTTTTCTTTGAGTTTGTATATATGTTTGCCTGAAAGTGATGCTGATTGTATCTCTGCGAGGACAAATATAAGTTTCACACCTTTAAATCAAGAGGACTTGTACAAAGGCAGGAGATACTAGCCTGTCCTTGCTCTTTTGTGAAGTTGTTAGAAGGCCAAATATTGGTTTATTTATTCATTTTTTCTTCATTTTATTATATATTACAATGTCTTTAGAAGGACAAATATGTTTCACACCTTTAGATCGATCCGACTTGTACAAAGGTAGGAGATACTAGCCCATCCTCGCTCTTTTGTGCAATTGTTACAAAGCTATACTTTGTTGTTATGGTTCAGGGTTTTGGATAGAGCAAGCATTAACGGACAGGCTCATAGTTAAGGTTGTGGTATAACATCAGTGAAGGGGACTTAAAAAGTATAGTACCAGTAATATGTGTGTCAGTGTGGGCACACACCTGTGTGTGCATTCATGCTCACGTCCCTGTGATTATACTTGGGAGAGGGAGATTAATGCACCAGGTAGCTATTTCACCTCTATGCACATCATTTTCCAAACAAATAATTTTGATGTTTGAAAGTAGGTTTTCACTTCACCATGGCTCAGAGTTGTTTTTCCTCTCATCGGCAAAAGAAGTTACACTCACAGATGAAAGGAAACATGGAGTCATCCAGTCAACATTATATCTTCAAAGACAGTTTTAAGCTAAAGAAATCGACAAGAAACAATTACATGTGATTACTGGCACTCAGGCAGAGAA
Organism: Pseudochromis fuscus; assembly: GCA_900323345.1. Classification (NCBI taxonomy): domain Eukaryota; kingdom Metazoa; phylum Chordata; class Actinopteri; family Pseudochromidae; genus Pseudochromis; species Pseudochromis fuscus. The sequence continues at coordinate 11,606 of OOFC01032818.1, read as the reverse complement.
TACAGGGAATGGTAGTCATTTCCACATGAAATCTTCAAATTTGGATTTGTGAAGAACCAGTGTTTAAGTCATTATTTCCCACTTAGTGCAGTATAGTTGTCAACACCAGGCATACACAAGCCTCTGGCAGTGAATACGCAGACACATCTCACCATTTAGTCACACATTTTAGTTAAAGCTCAGCCTAAAGCCTTCAAAACTTGAGGGCTCTTAATTTTTAGGTTAGGAAACAACTGCGTGTTTATCTCCTGGCATGTGAGCACTGTTTTTTCTTTCTATAAATATATTACAGGAAAACGAAGATGAAACGAGAGGCAATCATAGGCCCCGCAGGTCCTCAAGGACGAGGAGTCAGCCTTTGTCTCCATCCTTCTGGCCAATGCTACGGGTAATTACTGACAGCTGGTGTTGTCCACTAAAGGTCACCACTGTAGCCTTTCTCAGAGCCCTGTCATGCTACTGTCCAGCTACATAATGACCGTATGCTAATGATGCTGATTAGCGGGAAGTGTCAGAGCACTGTTTGTTTCCTGTCATCCAATGGAGCTCCTGGGGAGTGGGGTTTGGGGGGGGTGCAGAGTGAGGGAGAGGCCAGTGGATTATCATTAAAGCCATCCAGTCATTAAATCAGATGGCTCAGATCACTATCATGTTGCTGTCACCTATAGCACTCTTCTGTCCTCCCTATAAGTGAATAGGAGCTGGACAGTTTGAGTGCTAAAATATAGCTACCACATGATCCGTCTATCTCCGTGGTCTACATTAAAAAAATTACAAATCAGGATGCAAAAACATGCATGGATAGAAAAGTGCTTCCCCAGTAAAGGGGAACTAATTCTGGTACCGTCAACAACCTTGTGTGGTTCTCTGTTAAATCCTGGTTTATTGCAAGCTCCCAGTGAATCCAAAGCACTGCATATTAACTAGATCAGAATGAGCTTTTAATTCATATTCTGAGTCGTATCATGCAGCTATTACCTATTTCAAATATGCAAAAGTACACAGCAGTGTGATCCTCAGAAGATCAAGATATGCTGCATTCCAGTAGGGGGATGACTGAGATATCACTCTTATCGTATTGAAACATAAGGTTGTATGGAGGCTAGGCTTTTCCATTACTGGCAACAGGCGGGGGTTTGTTAATTCTCCCAACCTGGTTGGCCCTACTGCTGTGGGTCCAACAAAGCCATTTTTTCATCCACAGGATTACTCCCTTATCTTAATTTTCCCCAGGTAACAATCAGTTTGACGCTCAGCTGTTTCTGGATACCGGCTGCCACGTCAGATGGTTTGGGAGAACTATATAAATGCAAATGCTTCTTTATTGTGTTTATATTAAAAAGAGAAGTGAGGCAGGGCGTTTGGCACTTGGGTTCTTATTAAAGCTCGAGCTTGCATCAGTGTTTTTAGCGGGAGAAGTCATTACTTACAGTATCTGTTGGCGTGGTCGCCGTCACTTAAGCAGATTCGACTGTTGATGGACTTGAGGGGATTCAATAAAAATTATTGACTTTCTCAGACTGATATGTAATGCATATAACAGAAACAAGAGAAGTGTGTCTAATGGAGAGAAGCTGCAGATATTCATTATCTAAAGAGTTGTTTTTCTCTCACCAATAAAACCTCAATCACAAATTGCTCTCAGATGAGGCAGCATGCACTGTAGCAATCATAATTTTAATTACCAAAATATACAGGTTTGTCTCCCCTCATGGGCACATTTGTTTGTGCCGAGCGTGTCGGGTTTGGTTATATTACAAAACTTTCTACATCATATTCTTCACATATTCATGCAATAACACCACTGAAAGGCACATCCAGTTACACCCTGTGTTAAAGATTCAGGGTTTTTTATATATTAGCCTGACAATAAAAAGACAATATTTTACTGACAACCAGAGGCTGATTTTTCCACCTTACCGTAGCAGTGCAGCAGAGTGTGCATCTGCTATATTACAACAAACTGAATCCCACATTGTGCTATCTCGCATGTGCTGATTTTCAGTATATTGAGTAGATTATGTGATTATATTTTTCCCGCTTTAATAGTGTTCATTGGAGCATTTATGAGAGCAGTGGTATTTAGCAGTTTCTCTCAAAGTGATTTGCCTCACCATGGAGGACTAGACGGGGTTACAACATCTCATTGCCATGCAACTATAATGAGGATATAGCTATAGTTATTAATGTAATCCTCTAGAAGACTGAACACCTAATTGGGGTTGAATGGCAGCCATTTCTAACGCATTATTCTCCATTTTTAATAGTTAATATTTTTGTAATTCTATTGTTGTCTTCTTTAAACCACTTAAAATCCCACAGGATATGTAGCATTAGCAGCTAATTAAGTAAAAAATTTAAAAAAAGGCTACCATTTAGAATAAGTTTAGAGAGCAGCAGTTTAGTATCTTTCTGATTTATTAAGATGTTTCTTATGGGGAAACATTGCAATACAACAATATTGTCTCGGTTCATAAAACACAAAGGAAGCGACAGTTGTTCTTAAATAATATCATAATAAAACAGTCTGTGTTGTGTTATACTTAAGCAGTGAACAATATGTCTTGAAGAATAATGTAAATAATATTTAGATAAAAAATAACTCTGGGACCGTATCTGATGAAATGCAGTAAGGAGGAGGGTTGTGTCTTGGGCGTGGAGGACTCAGCGGAGGGTGGGTGCCGATGGCTATATAGTTAGATTTATGCATGAGTTTGGTTTAATGGTATCAACACAGGCTGTCGGAATGGCTTCCCACACCATTTCAGCACTCTGGGAGAGATGGTTCAATTACTGTGAGGGGAGCTGGAGGAGTGTGCCACGTGTGAGACACTAGACTGACAGCTATTTAAGAGGCAGCCTCGTAAAAGAGATTTGTGCCTATCTCAGCTGGTGCCGTACTGGTGCTAGCTTCAGTGGAGGGGTCTAACAGCTGCAGCACTGAGCCGCTTTCCCGCTCCGACCCGCCTTAATCTGCAGGACTGAGTGCTCCCTGCCCGCATTATGGATCATTTAGTAAAGCCATAAAAGCTGAGGTGTTTTCACATGAAAAGTTATTTCTTCACTACTTCTACTGTGATTCATTCCTCTCTCATCCACATAAACGCCCCGGGAGAGAGTCGGGGGGGTGGTGAGGAAGAGGAAGAAGGGCGAGAGAGAATGAAGTATAAAAGGAAGAAAAATCTGCCATGTCATAAAAGTCAATGGTCTGCTTACATTGATCCTCTCTGAGATCCCAACAAGGATTTAAGGATATTTTTCATCTCTCGTGACAAAGGCTACAAATCTTTTATTTGTTAGCCCTTGAACTTGTGTCTTTTAATAGATCAGATCTTTATTTGTTTTGTGGACAACATTGTGAGCAGCGTTATGCAAGTTCACACTTCACAGGACACAGCTCCAAGCTCAGTTTAAAATGAGCGAGTTCACATTCATTTCTTCCAGGAAGAAACACTGTTGCTGTGATGTTGCATGAACGTTATGCTCAGCATTTATTTCACCATTATTTATTTTTCAGGGCAGTTATTACAGTAACTTAATCAATCCTGTCAGCATGCATTTAACAGTGGCTGTGGCTAAATGCTGGTAACATTACTTTTCACACACTCAAGAGGGAGTTGTTCACTTCCTGTAACGAAGGCCCAGTGGGCTTATGTCACAGCCTTGTTACCCACAGGGCCACCGTTCACAAGGGGAAGGCTTCGTAAAAAGAAGCATTTTAACCTCTAATTACTTTAAAGCCTTTATCTCTGGATAAAAATAATAAACTGTAGAGCATCAACTTCCAACATGGCATAGTTCAGCTGCACTGATGCTTTTGACTGAACACTGTTGCCCTCCTCTTCTCTCATCTTGTTAAAACATTTCCCCATTATAACAGATTTTTCAGACAGAATCCCATCCGCTGATCTTCCCCAAAATTAATCATTTGTTCTTCGGGTAATATCCTGTCTTTCCAAAAAAAGAAAAAAGATGAAAAAAAAAACAGCAAGAGATGGTCAGTAGTGTTTCCTGTAATATTTCTAACACACAGACAGACCAGGCAAAAACATAACCTCCCTGGTGGAGGTAGAAATCTGGCAACTTCTGATCTCAAACAAACAAAGACTAAAAACCTTTTTATACTTAAAGGGACAACATTGAACAATTATTCAAACTGCACTTATAAATGATTACATTTAAATACATCCTGTATCTGTCATATCAGCACTGAGATGTGGGAATCTTTAATATATGTAAAAACTACAGACTGCATCCGTCTGTGCTTGATTGCAATTCTAATGAAAAAGAAAGACCTTTAATCAATCTCACAGCTACAAATCTGTTGTCGTCATCTGCCATGCCTCGTTACATACCACACATTCTCCCTCTCCTGCCTCTCCAACCTCCACCGCATACATACTGATTCATACACCTGGCCACACACACAGATCAGCCAAAATCAATTATGTCAAGCACTGTGGTTGGGCGCATAATGGTGGATGTTACTGGTCATATACATAAAGGTGCTTGGCAGAGAATATTGATTGTAAGTTTCTCATGCCTTGTCGCATTGCTCTCTGCCTTGATCCTGCTGCTCCAAACGTCTCATCCACTGCTAGCTTGACAGACTCGGGCGTTCCTAATGGCGACTGCAGCAATTTGCAGCCTCCTGGGTAACCTCTCTGAAGCAGCAACAGGAAGGGTGATTATTGCTTTAATCCCCTTGTGGAGTTCTTGCGTTACATACAAAAAAGAGCGGGGAATTTATCTCTCGCGCTGACTATGCAAGCAAGACAGAGCGGGAGAGAAAGAGACAGATAAAGGTCAAGATACCAAGAGAAAAACTAAAGAAAAGAGACACGTGTTGCATGTTTTGTCCACAAAGGTAATCCTGTCTGCTTTGATTTTGTCACTTCGCGTCTTCATTCATACAAAGGCTTTTTACTTCTCACTTTTAAACCATGATGTCTTGTGTGATCACATGCCAGAAATAAATAAATGAGTGTCACAAAGGGTCACATTAAAACATTGTCTTTTTAATATTTATTCTGCCCGGGACTAATCTCAGTGTCAGCCACCACAACTGTCCTTTAAATGCCAGTTGTTTTGTGCAAGTCTACATCAGTGTTACATTTCTGTACGCAGTGATAGTTAGCGGGGTGACCTTCAAGAAGACACTTAAAAAGTACATGCTTCTCCTTTGTGGCTCTCTGGGCTTTTACTTGTCTTTATTCCTCACTTCAGGCATTGTATGAAGCACCTGTCGACTGGATGTTTTTAGAGGTAAAAAATAAAAAGAAAAGAAAAAGACACACCACACGTCTGGAACTGGACACTAGCCATAATACACTCGCACTTACTATGCTGTTTTGTTTTTGTTTAAAGCAAGACAGCTTCGAAGATTAAACAAGAAAAACAGAAGTTTTATTAAAAGTGAAGCAATGAAACGAAGCCAGAAAGAAATGACGGCTGAAAGTTTAGAGTATGATCTTAAAACACATCTTTGGTGTTTCATGGCCTCTGTGTCTCTGTGTTTCTCCATCCTGGCTTTATATATTAGATACGGAATAAATGTCAGTTGACAGCAGCTATAGTGTGACTTTAAACTCACCTGTGGTCCTTTGTGTTTGGTAATTCTATACTCCATCAGTTTGTGTCATTAAAGCTGAGGATAGTGGTCAGCTTAATGTCTGTTATCAGACTGATATTTGCCTGCCTGTTGTTCTCCGGACACCGCGACTTGTCAGTCAGTGTTATCTGAGGTTAGAGGCTACGGCACAGATGCCATGTTGTGCCACATCTCTGCCACTCAGAGGTCCTGAGGTCCTCTCTAATGGAACCACATCAATCACAGGATTAGCTCCGTGGAAACTTTTCACCCTGTTGTGATTTTGCCACTAAGAGCTGCCCCTCCTAGCCACATTTCCACCCAGACTTTAAGTGGAAGGGAAAGACGGCTGTCTCAGTGACTAAATGGTTTTATACCCAACAAACTAGGCTACTTTGTCAGTCAGCTCACATAACGACAGAAAAAAAAGGAGTGACGGATGTCTTAGTATGCATGTTGTAACACGGTGTAATACTGATTTCAAATTGGAAAAGGCCTGTCTTTATTACTTCAATATTAGCTGGGCGTGTGGAGCATAAGCATTAGCTTGGGGTGCCACTGCCAATAATGTCTCTGCAGTATATGTGCTGGATCTAAAAGCTCAATCTCTCCACTGCTTAACTGTAGGAGATACAAAACTATACGACTGTGTAGTATTGTCAAAGACTGGCAGCACACCACTCTGACATCACTTTAGCCTCTGGGTTTTAAAAACCTGGTTCAAAGCTACATAAATATTTAAAGTCTTACTATGGCTGCAGAAGCTAAAAGTAAAAAGAGATGAATCCAACTCAAATATTAATGATCAGGCTTTTCGAAACATAAACATTGGTCCAATATGTCTTGCTATGTAAGCCACCTGGTATTACTGAAAGATCTTCATATTAAAGCTCATATTGAAAGTTAAATTATTAGTCTAAAATCTTATTATCACACATATTAGTATTATAAGACATACATCGCCTGAAGCAAACACATAAATGGGAGAGAAATATTCTTGTTTCTCTTTAATTTTAGCCACGCTTACCTAAATGGTAACGTTCATTACATTTCTCTGCACAAATATACACACTGCAATTCAAGGTGTGGCTATGCATGTGTGTATCCAAGGTAACATTCATTATAGACAGATTTTATTATTTTTGGTATAATGGGTTTTGCGAGATGACAGCACCATTTTTAAAGCTAAATCTCACCCATCTCAACCATTTCTCAAGCACCTGTAAATCTTGCTAAATAAAAGTTAAATATTCTGAACACCTTCAAGGTGATAATGCAGTAGAGAAAACAAGTTTCTTGACTTAACAGACTCACACTTTAACAGCAAATAGAAACATACACAGCAACTTAAATCAATAAATAAATAAATAAAAACACAAAATAAAATGATAGTTAATGATAAGAAATGTTAATGATTTTAAAAAATGTGCAGGGAAACCCACACAGTGTCCTTAGGAAGTAAGATTTTCTTCTACATCAACTCATAATAAACAAAACACAGCCCACATTAACAGCTCTATTTGTATATTTATGGTATCTTACTGAAGAATGAGTCAACATACACAGTTTAAGAGTGTCAACAACACCAGGGTAAGATGGCTTCTCCAAGATTTCTATAAAAAACCTCCTGTAGCTCTGCTTTTTTTGGATACAGACTTTCAAAATAAAATAAAACTTTACGTAGGTTCTCTGACAACACGCCACAATCAGGTTCATTTTGAGCATGACAAAGATCCTGCCTTTAACCTATCCACATTTTAAACACTCAGAGAGCACAAACCTCCACTAAGCCATAATCCAGCTCCACAGATGCTACAGACTGAACACAGTTTCTCACTTTAGGTGAGATGGCAACATTTATCTTGTTAAAACCTTTGCTCTCTACGACAGACAGACAACATTTCAGTTTGAGATATATATCTTTATATAAGTGCATATTTTTGAATTCGAGTAAAACAATTAAGATTTTTTCAACTGGCTGAATGTATGATAATAGCTTCATCACTTTGCTAAAAATGCCTCTCTAATCTCCAATTACACTGGTAAAGACATGACTTAATGCTGGAGATTACTGGACAGAAGCTGCACTCCCATGAACTCTGAGGAAATTCAAGTAATTTGCTGGATGTACACAAGAGAAACTAACAAAAGCATCGATCTCATCACGTTAGTATCAATGCAATGCCAATACTCATCTCGGTATCGATACTATTAAATGACTTGTTCCCCACCAATACATAAGCCTTTAAATGGCTTTTAAACCTGAAGCCGCCTTGTTTATATATACCCTTATGTATAACAGATAGATACTTTATCGATCTTTACCAGGAAGTTACTTAATGTGCAACAATCCATAGTCCCATGTACATCAACAAAGGAAACACTAAACATACTGTAGTGTGATTTCTGACACGGCTCAGTAAAAACTTGACCAGGCCAATAAAAAGCTCCAGCATGGACCGCTCACCACTGCATTATGTACTAATAAGAAATAACATGTTATTTAGTTTATCTGACTCTAAGTGTCTATAACTTCTTTTGTACCCACTTGTAAGCTTTTACACTAATAAAAACAAAACACCACAACCTCCCAGTATTGAACATTACGATATCAATCCCTTGTTTTTTCTACCATTATGTAACGTTAAGTATGCCAGTGTTGTTGGGACTTTCAGGATGAAACATGAGGCTTTTTGCCAAAGATGAAGTAGATGTAATTTATAATGGAAGGATGGGTGTTTTAACTGGACAGACCTGTACCTCTAACATTACCTCGCAAATGGACACAAGGCAACATTAGCTTTTAACATCGCAGGGGATTTACATTAATGATGGGTCCGTTTTTTTGTTTGAAAAATACAGAGGAGGATGAATCGTGAAGAGAAAGATGACCTGTTGGGTTGTAAGTGAGCATCCATTAATCAAATAGACCTATAATGGAAAGTTTTTGATTTTGAAATAAAATACACCTCTATCTCGTCTAAGCCTTAATAACACTACAAAACATGAAATAAATGGAAAGCTTTAACACAAGGCAACTGCATTAGGCTCATATCAAGGAAAATATATGCACCCAGCTTCTACAGTACAGATAACCTATAGATTAGTTTGAGACAACAAGCTGAAGACAGCTGAGGAGCAAAGTCAAGCAGTTCAGATATTTCTCACAACACCCTCCTCAAACCATCTTAAACACTTAGCGACTGTGCCACATTCCTTCAGAACACAGCTCAATATTTTTAAAAAGGTTTAGAAAAATGCAGTCCCGCAATTACAGTCACGGGCTAATAGTGATGAACAATTACTGCTGCTTTGGGCTCAATCTTAAAAGATAACTGTTCAATACTCCTGATCCTTTGTGCATCTGTCATATAGAGATGCAGGGGGAAAGACAATGAAGTCGCTGTTGTTAGTGCTTTGTACAACCAACGGGAGGCAGGTAAACAAAAGCCAGATGGAGGATGCATCGCTCCAACACATCACTGTGTGACTGTAATATATGGATTTTTTTCACAGGTACAAATGAATGTGTTTCTCTGACAGAACAGCAGCTAAAGCTATCCATTTTCTCAACCTGCTGATGATGCATGTGCTGGGAGCGAGGCGTGGAAACACCAGGAGAGTAAAAAAAAAAAAAAAAAGAGGCAAAGATTACTGGGAGAACATGCAAACTAAATCCCCAGTTGGCCTTGTTCAAGTTTGAACTAAAGACCTTCTTGCTGTGTGGCAACAGGGCTAAATACTGACCTACTGCCCTGTTTTTCAGTGCACTGAACACTGAAGTTAAACACAGTAAACAGTTTATTTCTATCATTTTTGTCAGAGATACTACCTAAAAACCTGTTTAGGAAAGTAGAAACTAAATGCATGCAGAAAGGAGTCAACGCCATTTTTCATTTAGCTTGTGTTCAGGACGTCCACTGCATTAAATCCATATTTTTACTATTTTCTATCATCACAAGTTCGAAAGCGGCACTGGTGTTGTGCAGAGCCTGCACACTCCCTCTTCTGTCCCAGCATCAAGACATGCAACGTTCCATCACCCGTGCACTACTCCAAATTTGATTTAAGACTGCAATTTCATTAGCCACACATTTTTCACAGGACAACACGGAGCTCAGGCCCCTACACTTCATCATCAACTTTGCCAATCTGATCATTTGCTCTGTTGTGTCCTTAACCAGCCCTGAAAGACAAACAAACTATGTAGAAAAGAGTGATTTCTTTTTTTAAAAGCAGACAGACAGACAAGGAGGCTTCTGCAAAAAATGAAAAAGGGAGAGGGAGGAGTGGAGGCTGTAAGGCTATGACAAAGATGGGCACAGGGAGACATGACAGGAGTGATAAGTAAAGATGAATATGCCTCAGGCAGCTGACTACTGATTACTTTCTTACTATTATGGCCTCACGTGTTCCATGGCGATTTTGCCTCTATGGTCGGCCGTAAAACAGCACAGTGAGCAGATTACTGGGCTAATGCTTGCAACCTGCTTCCATCACAGCATAAAACGCAGCCCTGCTTCATATCACAGGAGCTGTGTCCAAATTGCATTAAAAAAAGTGCTGACTCTAAGCAGATTTTAGGTATATTCGTGTTCACACAACAAAAAAAAAAGACTGAATCGAGCAGACAGCAGGTGTCTTTAAAAATCTCTCTAAGTCATCCAATCAAAAGTAATTTGACAATGCGATGTCCAAAAGAAAAATTGGAGCTAAAAAGAAATAAATCTATTAACAGCTGGGGTGAATTAAAATAAATCGTTTCTAATGCTCAGACGGCTCCAGAGACGTTAAGACACAAACAAAGTATTTAATAAATCATTTTTAAAAGAAGTTTGTTTCTTAAAGAATAATACAAGTGTTTGCATTGTTTTCAAATTTAATCCAAGGAACAATTCTTTTTGTCTACCTCTTAATACTTTACTTTTTCAACAAAATTATTGTTTCATTTTCTGATGACATACTTTGCAAAAAGAGCTGGTGATGTAGCTTCTCTCTCAAACGGGGAATATTTTTTTGCCACAGTTTATTACACATTTTGGCGCTCTGCTGAGTATTCACTGCAGCAGGAAAGTGTGTGAGGAGTTGACCCAAAACAAACAGCCCTGCCCATGTTTCACCATAATTAAGGAACATATCAGCCATTGTAGCGATATGGCTCACTGATGTGCGTGTAATGGTTTGTTGACAACAACACAGGCCTTCAGCAATAAGGAAAAACAAAACAAAATAGGCTTTGGTTGCACATGATATATTTGTTATTAACGTCAATTTCCTGATCATCTGTGACTGGTTAAAAATAGGGATGGGTACCAAATTCGGTACTTTTTTAGGTACCGACCGAATTCTGTCGGTACTACCGAGTACCGATTCACGTAAACTCAAACGGTGTCATGTTTCGGTACCTAAACGCATCATAGTGACTGTGAGGGAGTGGAAGAGTAGGCGATTTTCCATGCCGGACATGAACACAGCATTGCTCGCACAAGACGTCAGTAGCCACGGGTTCAGTCAACAAAGTGAGCATGGCTGATATAAAGCGGTCAAAATGCGGCTCCACTTTTCAAAATGTGATACAAATTACACTATTATACATTTTGCACTTCACGTCACAAATATTGTGACGTTAAGTGCAAGGTCAGCGGCAGGAATACTTCTAACTTTTATTGAAAGACGGCACCTGTTAGCTTATAATGACGGAGGTGCCGGCGGCAGTATAACTAACGGCGGTTCATGGAAAAAATATTTTTTTCAGCAGATATTGTAGTTACAACATGAATGAGCTAGCAAAGCAGTGTTGTGTTGCTATGTGTGGTGTTTATTCAGTTTTGGGAAATCACGATGTGTAGAAAACATCAGCCCGGTGCCCAGTAGCTCAGCTGCTGAGCGGCCACACACAAACAGAGGCTGTAGTTCCTGATGCAGCGGCCATGGGAGTGAATATTTACAGCACGTCGTTCCCTGTTCTTCCTGTTTCCTGTCTCCACTGTCCCCATCAAAAACAGTAAAGGCCCAA